>CM062288.1:64289034-64370273 GCA_031216915.1 Pictodentalium vernedei | reverse complement strand
GTCGCGTGCTTTTATATCATTAATTGGTTTAAAGGAATTGCTAATTCATTCAAACAAATTATTAATTGATTTAAACCAATTAGTACATTATTTAGAACAATTATCTTTCGCTTTAACCAATTAACTGTTCCATCAAACCATTTATCACTTAGTAGTTCTTTTTATCCAATTGGTAGTTTGATTAAACCAATCAAGTGTTTCCCTTCTGTGCCAGTGTAACCAAGACTATTTCCTCTGTGTATCTCCCTCTCGCCCATCCGGGGTACCCCCTACCAACTCACAAGTGAGTAAAATTGTCTACCAGTAAGAAAGATTTTATTATGAAAAAACAAAGTCAAGTGGAGTGGTTCTATGGGCGTCTGGGAAAACTTATGGGACTGTGTATCTTCTCCTCAACACATGAATTTTTTTCAACTTCGAATTGGCGAACTGCATTTTCAGGGAAATCTGGATACACGCAATATCAAATATGTTTTTAGAGAATGGATAACTTAACAGCCTCAGTATGGGACGTCTTTGGTGTGGGGCAGATAAACAACTCTGTGTATCTCTGCTACCCCAAATTTTCTTTTCTCCACTCCCAAATGTGGCAACCCATGTCTTTTGAGAAATTGTGGATAAATGTGATATCAAGCATGTTGGGCTAGATATATGTGTATGAGACTGGTTTAAGCAAGATACCCGGGCCTGTGTATCTTCCCCCATCCATGATTTTCATTCTCCAACTCCCAAGGTGGTCATCTATCTCTTATAGGTATACACGTAATATCGAACATGTTCTTGTGAAAGAGGAAAAAACTGCTAACTTGGGAGTTGAAACTGAACTCATGGGTGGAGGGGAGGATGCATGTGCCCCTGTATCCCACCGACTCCGACACCAGCCAACCTTCCATATTAGTACTATGGCCCTGTATACCCCTCTACCCATCCCAACAAAACTATGTTGCATTATACATGCTTATCGAAACATGTCTGAGGTTATGTGTTTCAATAATTCCATATAAAGTACAGAATACTCCTCGGAAGTTGGAAATAAATCACTGGTTGGGTAGGAAGATCCACATGCCAGTGTTTCCTTGCCCCACCCAACACGTGAACAACATAGCACTCTGATGTTGTCTATTCTCAGAAAAACATGTTTGTTATTATCACAATACCCTATGAAATAAAGATTGCTATCTTGGTAGTTGAAGAAAAAACTCACGAGTATGTATGTGTGAAGGGGGGGGGGGGGGGGGGGGGGGGCATGCAAGTAGGGGGCAGATACACAAAGGGGAGATACCGTGGGGCATCAACATTTAGTCGTTTGAACCAATTACTAATTCCTTTAAACCAAATAATAATTTGTTACCAATTGGTTTTTACTCATTGGGAATGGAGAGCAGTATTGTACAGCCCATTGAAGCCTTTTGGGACGTCATGGTAATGTGACTGAGGCGGCCAAGTTGTACTGCAATGGTAGTGCACGTGCCCGGCCATGTTGTGATATTATTGCCATGGTGATGCGGTGTGTGTGCGCATGCACTGCGCACGTTGTCATGGAGATATGTGTTTCCGTAGTTCAATTTGTGGTTAGTAGGTCGCCATTTTGGTTTCCAAGTATCATGTGGTTGCTAGGGGATGGGACCTCTTGTTATTATAAAATGGGGGGGGGGAGGGGGCAGGTTTTGGGGTTACGTACGATTAGTTTAGAACACACAGAATTACCAAAATGAACCTTATTATCCGGGTTTCTGGGTGACTTTGCCTCATGTTTGCACTCGTCGCGGTCATTTGTATAGTCCACTTTGCCTCATACGAGAAAATGGGGTGGCTACAGTTCACAATTTGGAAATAAGGCGCTGAAATGTGGATTCCTACGATCAGGGTGAGGGTGGTGGGTATCTAGGCTTCTGAAAGAATTCGAACCAGAAAAAAGAGGAGAGGGGAGAGGGGGAGCCGCCGCTGCCATTCTAGAACCCCCTGTCCATTTGGTCCCCAGTGCCTCTGCCCATGCCCTCTTTCAGTCCCTGGCCCTTCGGGCTCCCTACCCTAGGCCTCTCTAGCCCTTCGACCCCTTTCTGAAAAGTCCTTATGGAAAAATTTTATATAATCCACGGCCAGGGTGCTCAGGGTGATTTGATAACCACGGTCGTGTCGTTAGGGTTCTTCCGATATGTAAGGATCAAACATAACACCTGTACAGGTCGAAGAAATGTACGTGTTGCTCTCAAAATTTTACTTGCTGAGTCTGTGCAAAATTCACCAACAAACCAGATCATGCAGTCGGGCTCATTTCGGTCATTCTTGGTGTTCAAATTCAATCAAACATAACCTTCAAAACTACACCCTTCTTATACCAAGATATTCCATCACCTAGCACTCACGTCTCAACCTAAAAACCAACATGGCGGGTCGAAATCCACTAACAACGGGAAAGTCAGACTCATTTCGGTGATTCTATACCACCGGAATTTACTCCACCACCATTGAACATACCTCCAAAACTGATCCCCAAGATATTCAATCACCTAGCAACCTGGTGACACCTTGGAAACCAAGATGGCCATCACTAACTACAAAATGGACGAGGAAAACGTGCGTTTTCATGACAAAACGTGCTGCACATGCACACACACATGCCCTATCACCATGTCGTCACAATCTGGCCGCGCACGTGCACTACCATGACAACACAATATAGCAACTGCATCCACGTGACCGTGGCATCACGCAGGGGTCAGCCTGGCAGCTGATTTTAGGGAGAAGTGACTTCTCCCTCCAGAGACTTTAGGGAGAAGTCAGGATCCAGGAGGGAGAAGTCAGTGGACATGAAGGAGAAATCAGAAAAAAAACATAAAACGTATATGACATCGTGACAAAATAAATGAACATAGAGGACACAATTGTGGAGAACAAAATAAATAAAAATTATACAAACATACATACACACATAAAACTAAGTCAGATGGTATATAACAGAATGTAGGTTAAAATCCGCCCCCCCCCCCCCCCACCCCCCAAAAAACTGTGTCGTTCATGGTTTCTGAATACCCCCCTAACTCTTTGCCTAACAGTGATGACTAAGGTTACCATGCAGATGATTTTGTATTTGCCTCAACAAAGTGGATTTGAAGGTATATTCTTTTTAAAAAAAATATTTAAAGTGTTTAAAATAAATTCCAAGTTCATTTAAGAAGCTGGGTCATTCATGGTTTCTGAATGCCCTAACTGAGTTGAAAAGCGTAGTTAAAGAAGTTTTCGATATCCTTCGTAAATTAAGCGTTATTGACAATTTGAGTTAATTTATTTCTCAGGTAAATGACAAAATATTTCACTTGTCTCCCTTCCCGGCTGCGCTGGGTAATAAAACACTGTTCAGAAAACTGACAATTTCTGCCAACCATCTTACACTGACACAGTGCGATTGGTGCTTTGAAGGTCTGCCATTCTTAGCGGGGGAGGAATTCGTCACATACAGGTGAATTGTGCACTTGGTGATACCTTCTTGAAATTTGGCACACTGTTAGTGTAGGCTATGAGGTTCTCAAAAACGATCGGCTACAAGTTGACACCGACCGGTGGCGACCAGTAGCGGCACAATCCAAAATGGCCGCCAGCGGCTGAAGGGAACCTCCTTTTCGACGGTCTACCGACTATACATCCGATTGTAAGGGCGCGAAAGTGAACTCTGATCCACGCACGTGTTGGAAACAGACGTGGGAGATGATGTAGAATAAAACGAGATTCTCTATACGGACGCATCAATTTCTTGGAACTTGAAAAGAGCGTTGTTTCTCCGGGATCAGCGTCATTCAGGCAAACCTGAATGACGCTGATCCCGGAGAAACAACGCTCTTTATGAAGCAGTCTCTTTGCCATACAATCTCTTGTTTGGCGTAATTCCGCAAGCAATTCTGATTTGTCTGTCGAAATTAATTCGAGAACGCGATTGTTCACAAAAATCATTCACAGAATGAGTGAGAATCCTCTTCGTGTACGGACTAGTACTGACTGGGAACGTTGTTGCTTTTGCCAGCAAGACAGTTCCAAGAAATTGATGCGTCCGTATAGAGAATCTCGTTTTCATGACGCCTATAAAGCTATTGAGGAAGACATAACGCGCTTCCTAGATAATGGCGTTGAGCTTCCATATAATTTGACCATTGATTGTTTGATGAGAGAGAGTGATGAGTGTATGTCGATGTCACTGTTGACGAATAAGGCAATATATCATAAGACATGCCGTGACAGTATTCGGACTCACATCGTACAGCGCGTGCTACACAAGCGAGAGCGAAATGAGGCAGTGGCATCCTGCTCCACGCTGAGTCCTAAAAGAACACGGACAAGTTTTGAATCTGGCTGTGACAGGAAACTGCCCCAGTGTGTTTATTGTCACAAACGCGAAGGTGACAGCAGTGAGCCTATTTGCAGATCAATGTCTGATAACAATAAACTCAAAATTATGGCAAAGGAAGCCGAGAACTGGGTTGTTTTTTCTCGGGTCAATGCAGCATTTGATTCCGCTGCTAGTGATCTTTACTATCACAAAACCTGTTATTGTAAGCTTGCCAATGAAGCACGAGCGGCTAAATCTAAAAAGTCGAAGAACGCCGAACATTCCGCGTCAGGCCTGCCCTATGACCCTCTCGTTATGGCAGAGCTCATAACATTTGTTGAACACAACGATTCCGCGATGAAGCTTGTCGATCTCAAGAATCTGTACAGTCGGAGGTTGAAGCAAGTCGGTTCTGATTGGCTTAGTGAAGAAATACATTCCACTCGATTCAAAGAACATTTGTTGCAGAAATTGGGCGATGGCTGGGACGCCTTCACACAGGGTAGAGATGTGTTTATTTCAAGTAGGTTTCGAGTTGGCTCCTTGTTGTCCGAATCTTTAACTCGTATAGTGTCTGAGGAAGAGGCAAAAAAGATAGTTGATGTGGGTCTTCTTCTGCGTAAACACATACTCATATCTCAAGCTCCTTTCACGGGATCATTTTCATCTTATTGCTTGAGCGAGCCTGTACCCAACTCACTCCTGACTCTTCTTAGAGTTCTACTTGAGGGCACATGTAGTATACAGAACTTAGGCGATGATGAGACTGTTAATGCCAAGACTCGAGTGGCTTGTACTATTTCACAGATGTTGATCAGCAATTCAGCGAAACGCTCCGAACATGCACAAAATGTTCACCAGAGACGTGACAGAGAAACTCCAATGCCTCTTTATGTGGGTTTGAAGTTGCATGCCCATGATCGTATGAAAAATCTTATCAGAGATTTTCATCAAATGGGACTCTCTGTCTCTTATGATCGCGTAATGGATGTTCGCAGGAGTTTCGCGAGAGCTGTTTCACTGCGGTTCAAGAACGAAGGTGTTGTAGTCCCAGCTAACTGCAAACGTAATGTTTTCTCGATAGGAACCACTGATAACATTGATGTATCTGGTAGATCTGATATGCATGGTACGTCCATCACACTCATTGGTCAACTGAGCAGGGACAATGTGGGTACTGATCCCCCACCACTGAGTTTAGATGTTCCAGAAGACACACAAATTGAACTCCCAGACGACTATGCATTTGTTCCTTTCGTTGAAGACTTTGGTGGGGACATCAGGCTTGAATCTCCAGATGAATGTAATGTACGGCCCAATGAATATGCAGATTTGAACGTGGGAGAGAATGACTGGTTGTCTCATGTGTCACAGATCAGCAATAAAGGGAAGGTTGATGGCAGCTGGCAGCTTGATGAAGTCCCTGTGACCTTTTCAGGCTTCTTTTCAAAACATGAAGATCAAGACAATGTCAAACCTCGTGCAGTTATTGGGGTATTCCCTGTTTTCAGTGAGCAGAAAGCGGACTCACTCAGTATGCAGAAGCATGCTATGTATGTGGTCAGGGAAGCTACTGCTTTCGTAAACCCCGGCCAGATACCTGTCATTGAAGGTGACTGTCCGTTGTATGCCAGGCAGAAAAAAATGTCAATGGCTGTTCCCAGAGGAGATAGGTGAGGATCGAATGGTGTGTATGATTGGATTCCTGCATCTTGAAATGTGCACCCAAGAAGCTGGTGGTAAGCTTATGGGTGGTTCTGGTTGGGAGCGAATGTTTCACCTCGCAAAGATATTCACACCCGGTGTAGCATCATCCCTACTTGGTGGGAAACATGTCAAGAGGACGCGACAGGCATATCTTCTCACTCTAGCTTGGCTTGAGATCCTCAGAAAGAATGCTTATGAGATTTACTGTCAGCAGACTGGGCCCCATGAGTCATTTGAAATGTGGGAACAGAGGATTCTTTCACAATCTCCAACTGCGCGCTATTGGGGTGAAATCGTTCGGAACTTTCTCTTGACAAGCTGTCAATTCGTTCAGAACCAACGAATCGGTAACTGGCCTGGTACACTGTGTTCTATCGATGAGTTGTGCAGTTACTTTTTTGCCCTAGGACATACAAATTATTGTCGGTGGGTCCCCGTATTTCTGAGAGACATGTCTCAGCTACCCAGGCGGCATCCTTCAATCCACAACAAATTCATGGAAGGCCATTTTGTGGTCCAGCGTAGTGAGAGGAAGTTCAGTATGATGGGTTTAGATCAGAGCCAAGAACATAGTATCCAACTACTCAAAGAAGACAGTGGTCCAAAAGGTCTCTATGGCCAGGCTGAAGAGAAAGTCGTTATTGAGCTTTCAAGGTCAGAAGTTCTGCGTGTTATAGATGAGTATGAATATGCAAGTTTCCACACAACATCATCAGATAACACGGAACACCCGGAAAGTTCGGTATCAGAGCAGAAAAAATTTCTGAATCAATTGAAATCTCTCCTCGATCTGGTGAATCAGGGACTCATTATCAACCCTTATGATGAAACTAGTGGTCAGCTGGTGACATTAGATACTGGTGAATATATGGACCCTGAAGTTAGTAAGAGTTTACGGTCATTACCCGAAAGGGGCAAGCATTTATATTCCACTTTCTTGAAGGAAAGGCTTGTGGAATGCACCGTACCCCTGAATGATGTTATTCCCAAGGCAAATATATATACCTTCCTTAACCCACCCCCAGCCAACCTGGACAAAGGCCGAGACAAACTCATGTCAAGTAAAGCAACTGCCGCAATAGTTACCCAGATGTTCGTTTCACTGCAAGCCCGGCCTGATTCAAACATGGATGAGTTTTTCATGCACGAGAATGCACGTGATCCGCCAGCATTATCCGATAGAGGTAAGCTACGGAGTGGGACAAAATCTCAAATTCTCAATTGTTTACCAGCTATTCCTGCACAAGGGAAGAATTCAGCAGCTAGACAAGCTTCAGTTGTCATCTTGGATATGCCTGCTGTAGTCCATGTAATCAAACCACAGAAAGCGGATCTGTTTGGAGAATATGCTCGATTGCAATTATTGCCATACATCGAATCTCTGATTAACACGAACACCACAAGGGTTGATGCGATCTATGACTGTTACCCCGAAGGCAGTTTGAAGAATCAGACGCGAGCAAAACGCCTCGGTGAGACAGCAGTTAGGTTGATACGGGTGTCCGAGAACGTCCCTTTACCTAAAGGGAAGAATTGGCAGGCATTCTTGAAAGTTAGTGAGAATAAAGACGAATTTTTCAAGTTCCTGTCTGCTGAACTGCTGAAATTAACATCAACATCCGAGTACCAGTTGTTAACGACATCAGGAGAATATGTACTATGCAATAAGGATGTTAGCTTATGTGACATATCTCCATCGAACCACGAGGAAGCAGACACGCGCATGATGCTTCATCTCAACCATGCAGTCTCACAAGGTCACAAAATAGCTTTTCTTCGCACGGTTGATTCTGATGTCGTCATTCTGTCTTTGCACCATTTCGCAACATTCCGTGACCTTGGACTCAGTGAGCTGTGGATTGGGTTTGGAATTGGAAAGGCATATAAAGATATGCCAATTCATGAGATAGCTTCACAACTTGGACCTGATTACTGTAAGGCCCTGACTTTCTTCCACGCCTTCACAGGTTGTGATGTAACATCCAGCATGCTCGGCATTGGGAAGAAGACAGGATGGAATGCATGGATGAATTTTCCCGCATCAACTGAAATGATGATAGAATTGACTGAGAATCCGCAAGTCTTTTCAGAGGATTCCCCTCATATGCAGCATATCGAAAAACTCACCATACAGATGTACAGTAACAGTTGTGTCAGTACACGTGTCAATGATGCGAGACGGCATATGTTCACACATGGCCTTAAGTCTATGGAAAACATCCCGCCCACCAAAGCAGCTCTGTATCAACATGTAAAAAGGGTAATTCTTGTGTCATCTTTCATTTGGCATCGTGCTCTGCAGAAACACTTATGTGTGCCAGACCCATCACAGTACGGATGGGAGTGGAATCCACGTCTCAATATTCTGGTCCCATTTTGGACTCACCTAGGAGACGCAAGTGCTGCATGTGCACTGATGCTCCACTGTAGTTGTGCCAAGGCCTGCAAGGGCAATTGCAAATGCTTGAAAGCTGGATTAAGGTGCACACCTTTGTGTAAGTGTGAAGGTGGCTGTTGTAACAATATTGAGTAGTATACTGTCATGTTAGGACCAGTCATCTCCTATTCTGGTATTTTTTTTTCCATTTTCGGCCAGTTAACACATGTCATGTTTCTAGTTGAGTTGATTTTGCTAACAAATGTTCATCCCATGTGGCTTGCTACATTGTCCGGGGTATAGGAATACAGTTTTAGATTTCGGAAAATAGTCTGTTATTTACTGCACAAGACGGTGTTAATTCATGCATAGCATGATACAATATCCCCAACTATTTTGCCTCTGTACAACAGTTGATACCTTCGTTCACCCGTGTGTTCATCTATGGTATCCTTGTCTTTCTCTGGCCATAGGCCACATGTGACTAGTCAGTTCCTACTCCATAGCAAATCAACTTGGAAATCCTTCATCTTGTAGCGCACTCATGTCTCAATGAATCCATACCTGAGTTGATCTAATAAATCTAACGTAAGGTATCAAATTGCCATACCGGATCATATTTCGATAAGTTATTCGCTAAAACATTTCGACCACTCATCGACATCAAAGGTCATGTTTTGGCTCCCAGTGGTGGCTATATCTCTATATCCCTGGTAAAGTAGCATACCATGAGGGATGGGCATTAAGTGTCGGCAACATTAATCCTGACTTGGAACACACCACATCTTAACTGGCCGAAAATGAAGAATACTACTTGTAGTCAAAAAATATTCCTGTACCTCGAATGACTGCAAACATACACTCACCCCTTCTAGTCCCATTTTGCCAATGTTCTATACTGGCAAGATAACATTGTATAATTAACAACGGGAACTAATGCATCCCGAGTTCATTCCAGCACTGCCCTTGCTGGCAGACGTGTCGCTATGGTGTTGAGATTGAACCAGAACTCCTCTAGAAATTTGATAGTTTTATTTTCTTAGAAAATAAATCTATCGAAAATGCCGGAAGTTGAGAATAGACTGTCACTTTAATTGGATTATCAAATGTCCAAGTATCCCCACTGCTGCATACTATCGAGTACCCTTGTTCATGTGTTGACAGGAATCTCTCATACCATGTTCATTTGACCATTGCATTCCCGAGAAACATTCAACACTAATTTATCTACGGACGGACGATCATACTGACAGTCAGACACACAGACGCACACATCGACGGAAATTCTGATCCCATTATCCATTAATCTTCCCCCCAACTTGTTCCAAGGGCTTCACTCCATCATTCACATCAATTACAGCACATGTATGGTGTTAGGTTTGGAGCTTCAGTTGTGCGATCGGCGAAAATAGCTTTTTTTCGATCCGCTTGGCGGCCATTTTGGATTTCGCTGCTAGTGGTGGCTAGAGGATGGTGCCAACTTGTAGCCGATCGATTTTGAAATCTCTGATGCCTACCCTTACATCATGCCAAATTTCAGGAAGGTATCACCAAGTGCACAATTCTAGCGAATTCCTCCCCCGCTATTCTTATCCATCCAAATACCTGTGATTTCAATTGTAGCCTTATTACATTTAACGGTTAACCCCCTTCCAACACAACTTCGCAAGTTTTCAAAGAAAAACATTCAATGCAAATTGCGGGATGAATTTCAATGCAACCAATTTTTCAGTGGAACAGAGCGTAACCGCAAGCAATTTCGATATGGACGAACTGTCTCCAATACATTTTTGTTTGTTTTGAAACGGTGGTTAACTTTAATAAATTCTAATTAACTCGATGCGTGTCTTGTGTGATTCGTTGTTTTGGCTGGCACTTTGTTTTTAAATAGCCATTTTGTGCTGGTTGCTATCAGTTGGGGCGAATTGTTTGAACGTCTACGCCATTACAATTCTTTTCAGAAATATAAAATTAGGCTAGTTTAGGCTATTTTCATAGCCGTGTGACGGACTTTAACAGCAGCCGTGTTTACTTTTTTTGCGAATGCGGAAGCGGGTGTTTTTAAAAATAAAACATAAGAAAATACAGTAAACTGCCATGTCTCCCAAGGAAGTTTTGGAGGGCGACTTGAATTTCACCCCCAATGTAAGCCAAGGCAACTTGAGGAATGACAAGGCGACTTCTTCGCCCAAGTCGCCTACTCGGCTGATCCCTGGCATCACGTAAGATCTGGCAATGAGATCTGGCTGAACAGGCAATAAAATAACGGGCTGTATAATACTACTATGGATGTAAACAAGCAGAACTATTACGTCGTCGTGGCCATTATTTTTTAATTGAATAAATTCTATAAAAAACTACACTTGTTGTTTATTTTCCCTTAATCAGGATACAATTTCCTGGAAGGTCACCTTGTACTAAGCCTACTCGCATCTACCGTTTACCAGATTTGCAGAAGACTCTTAACAGGGCTTAGTTGGTTATCATTGATCTTGGTCTCAGATGCGGGGGTTGGGTGTGCAATGGATTTTAGAAGGGATATAATGTTCAATAGCATCAGCAATGGCAAGATGCTGTACTGCCAATTCATATGGCATTTGCTTTATTGGTATATAAGTAAAATCACAAATATAATTCGAGTTGTATGCTGGTAATCGACACATCATTCAAACACTGTTTTATCAGGAAATTTATTATGATAATTACTTTTTGAAAGTTTAAGTGCTCTCTAAAAATCGGTTTAGTTAAAAAGTAACCCAAATAGACTGGGTTGCATGAAATGAAAATAACCCTAATCGACTGGGTTGAGTGCGATAGAACCCAGTTGGGTTCTGTTTCACTCAAACAGACGATTCGGTTTACTTTTTAACCCAGTCGATTTTAGAGGGTGTGAAGAATAAATAAAGAATTCGACCCACTGATCTGTTGGCCTCTGTGTTGAGGGATCGCAAGCAATATTTCATGAAAAGTTATTTTTCCATCCAATGTGTTACGTTACGGCAGACATGGTCAATATTCTTATCAAAAGTGGGCGATGCTAACCCAACAACTGTGAGCTAATGCAGGCAAAGAACTACCCGTCGATAACTAACTACACCCTGTTGGCAAATTTTGTCCTGGTGAACAGTACAGTTTCCGAAATAGCTGCTAAGTATGTGCATGAATGGACCCTAAGTCGCGGGGCTGATGGGTGGTAAATCTAACAGGGGTCGAACAACATTACGCGTCACAGTTTGTTGGAATGGCTTTGCCTAGTAATTTCTGGGTCTATTCGCAACGCACAAACAAACGTCTGCCTCTGAATTTATAATAACAGATGGATAGCGCCACTTCGCCCGGGTATACCACACTGGGCTGTATTGAATTCAGCTTGTTACACACCTCCAGATATAAAATTTTGTTTATTTGTATCGGTTCAAAATAAAAAATTGGAGAGGTCAACATCACAATGCCAGGGTCCCGGGAAGGGAAGCACTGCTTGTTCACTTTGGTAAACAAGCGATCGTCGCTGGTAGAGTAGGACCCAGTAATCAATGCATGTGGTAGAAGTCCTCGGAAAGGGGCGAAACAGGTATAAATGACTGGCTAAACTTCAGTTTATATATATGTTGCGTCATGATCAGCCATTGTAGTGCGGAAATATATTACCTTTAACACCAATAGAAGTAGTTTTCGACTGGAATCATCATTGAATATGCCTTAATATCGCTACTACCCCATTATCGGCGGTGACAAATCACTACCTGAATGACCACACCTATATATCTCAGATTTAGTCCCGATCTGTGCAGTGTTTTCAAAAGGAGTTACTGCTCATGTGCATTGACGAGCCCCTCCCACCCCCCACCCCCCACAAACACATGCACTAATAGCCTAACATCTTCTCAGTACAGAACTACATATATTTGTATTCTTTTGGGGTTTTTTGCCCTCTTTGCACCAAAGCACCTCACAAGTAGCCACTGTACTAACCCTAACCCCACAACCCCTAACCCTAAGTATGGTGGAACGGACATGCACCACACAACTACATCTGCGGTCGCCCGGATGGATGGACGGACGAAAGAACGTTCTAACGAATCGGGTTTTATGTGTTTTAATTTATGTGTTTATTCTAGAAAACATGTCCAAATAGTCAAAAAAGTGATTTGGGGGAAATTCCTTCGGGTGGTAGCTAACCCTAACCCTACTGCTACTGACCCTAACCCGTAACCCCCCCCCCCCCCCAGAACCCAAACTCCCACAACCTTAAGCCCTACTCTGGGGCTACCCCTAACCCTAACCCCACCCCTAACCCTAAAACTACCCGAATATTGGAAGTAGCCCCTAATAATTGAACCCCTAAACCGGGTATGTTAGCCCGGACGGACGGACGGATGGGCGGATGGACGGACGAACAGATGGACACGGACAGATGGACGGATGGATGGATGGATGGACGGATATATAATAGACCAAGTGGGGTGTCCGACTACGTCTGTGCTAGAAGAGCGACGTCACAGCATATGCCCAGTTTGATTGGTCCAAAACACTGCCTGATGAACATTGCATTTTTCAGCCAAGTTTTGTCGCTATCGATGCAGTAGTTCCTGAGACCATTACTGCACATGCGATAAGATGCACACCCAGTTTGTATCCGATGATGGCAAATGGCAAATGATCGGTCCAGTAGTTTCCGAGATCGTTACCATGCGTGCATGTGCACGAAGACGACCTCACGCTGTGTCCAAAAAGCAAAGATATCTTGAAGAACTAAAGTACACCCAAGCCAAATTTTGTCCCATTCCATCCAGCCGCCTTGGTGTCTGTAGCGAACATGTATACAGACACACAAATAGTCGGGACTACTCTAGTATATATATCAACTAGGTGGGGCCTCTACTTCGACCTGGAATAATTTAAATGGGTAGCTGGATATTGAAATACCTCGATATTCACGGGAATTGTTGCCAAATTGGCAATTTGGAAGGTCAAGATCGCAATTTGAAGGTAAAGGTCAGGACGCAGGCGCAATTTACTTCAACACACAACCCAATGGAAGTTCCATATATATATACGTTTCGTCTTGATTGATACAGTACTGTAACAGTAGTTTCCAAGACTGTTACTGGGCATACTCAAAGATGGACCTGGTCTCTCACCCAACGGCCATTGGGTGGTTGTGCAGGTTTCGATAAATAAGCGCCTAATGTTTGAGGAGCAGGATTCCTCGCATGCCCATACACAAAAATAAACAAAAGGACGAATGACAATGATAAAATAACGTATTTCCTCACTTAAAAGAACATAAAATTTCAATTGCCACACTACTCAAAAGTGGGCAAAAAGTTATAGCAAAAGTGGTGACCTTGTCAAATTTATCAAAAGTGGGCGTTTTTTCTATCAAAAGTGGAGACCTCATTTTATATCAAAAGTGGGCGATTTTATATCAAAAGTGGTGAGCTACATCAAAAGTGGGAGATTTCTGTATCAAAAGTGGTGAGCTACATCAGAAGTGGTAGTTATATCAAAAGTGTGCGCAACACGGACCCCAAATTTTCAGTGTTAAAAAAAAAAATTTTGTCTTAAAATTGACCAAAATGCATAAAAAATTTAAAAAAATAATTTCTGGATTTTGGTCCAAAATTTCTAAGTCCTGACCGGGACCCCAAATTTTCAGCCTAAATATGAACCCAGGGATTTGGCTTGAACAAACTTGAATCTCACCTCCCTAAGCATGCTGCATACCAAATATTAAAAGATTCTTATTGGTAGATCTGGAGAAGATTTTTATAGAATATTCCTCATACTGCACTAAGTTAAACATTTGGGCTCCCAAAGAGAGACAAAATATGGACCCAGGGAATTGATTTCAATAAACATGTGAAACAATCTTCGAAAGATGTTATATGTGGAAAAAAAGTAGTGTTAAATGTCTTCCCATTACCCACAGTGTCACAAAATGCTGACTCCGCACTTTTTCATTCAAAGTCCCCAAAAAGTACCCCATGATAAAACCGATAGCAATTTTTTTTTACCATTCCATTCTGTTGGTCCTAAGGAAGCTTCACACCAAATAAGAATTCTCAGGGCCATGTAGTTTTGGAGATATGGGCGTTTTAATTTTTTTCTATTTTTAGCTCCTGCGGTTCCCATGGGGCGACGGGGAAAAAAATTGGGCATAAATTACTTATGACCCAATAAGCCCTCAGATCAAATTTGGTTCAAATCAGCCTCTTGGTTTGGAAAATAGAAATTTTCGGCTTGGCGAAAATTCTTGCCCCTCCCAGAAGAAGACAAATATTGCCCGTCAAACTTCTCTTGAACAAACTTGAGTCTGCACCTCAAATGGAAGCTGCATACCAAATATCAAGTCTCTGCTACGACTGGTTCATGAGAAGATTTTTAAAAATTTTGTGCATTTTGGCCACATCCACCCCCCCCCCCTCCTCAATATGAGCAGAAACCCAATTTGAAGAAAAACCCAAATGTCCCTATATAACCACTACTCGTGTGATTTTGCATTGAACAGCAGCCACTGGCTTGGGAGAAAATGACCCAAACACCACCTTTACAACGGACAAAAAGTGATCAGAAAAGCTTACCCTGACTTTCAGTCAGGTGAGCTAAAAATTCCCTCATACTGGACTAAGTTAAAAATCAGGTCCCCATAGGTAGCCCAAATTAATAACTCAAGGGCCCGATTTCAACAACTTTGAATCCGACTCCCCTGTAGATGTTGTACATGTATACCAAATATGAAAGGATTCTGACTGGTGGATCTGAATAAGATTTTTAAAGAAATTTCCTCATATTTCACTAAGTTAAAATTTGGGCTCCTACAGGGAACAAACTTGAATCTTACCCCTCCTAGAGATGTTATATACCAAAATATCGGAAGATTTTCCTCATATTGCACTAAGTTAACACTTGGTCTCCAATAGGGAGCCCAAATATCAACTCGGCGCTCCAATTTCAACAGGCTTGAATCTCACCCCTCCAGAAATGTTGTATACCAAATATCATAAGATTCTAATTGATGATTCTGGAGAAGATTTTTAAAGAAATTCCTTCATATTGCACTAAGTTAAAATTCAGGCTCCAATAGAGAGCCCAAATATCAACCCAAGGACCAGGTTTGAACAAACTTGAATTTTACCTGCCTAGAGATGTTGTATACCAAATATTAACGCATTCTGACTGCATGGTCTAAAGTAGAAGAATTTTTTTAAAAACAAATTCCTCATATTGCACTAAGTTCATATTTGGGGTCCCATAGAGAGCCCAAAAATTTGCAGGTAACCGATTTGAACAAATCTGAAACTGACCCACCTCGAAATGTTGTATACCAAATATGAAAGGATTCTGACTGGTGAATGCGAAGAAGATTTTTCAAGAAATTCCCTCATATTACACTGAAGTTAAAATTCAGGCTCCCTTAGGGAGGCCAAATATTAACCCAGGGACTTGATTTGAACAAACTTGAATCTGATCCCGACCCCCCTCCCCTAAAGATGTTGTATACCAAACATGAAAGGATTCTAACTGGTGGATCTGAAGATGATTTTTAAAGAAATTTCCTCAAATTGCACCAAGTTAAACTTTGGGCTCCAATAGAGAGCCCAAATACTAACTCAGGGGGACCCTATTTGAACAAACTTGAATCTGACCCCCTAGAGAAGTTGTATACCAACTATGAAAGGATTCTGACTGGTGGATCTGAAGGAGAAGATCTTTAAAGAAATTTCCTCATATTTCACGAAGTTAAAGTTTGGGCTCTTACAGAGAGAGCCAAATATTAACCCAGGGACTGGATTTTAACAAGCTTGAATCTTACCCCACCTAGAGATGTTATATACCAAATATCAGAAGATTCTAATTGATGGTTCTGGAGAAGTTGATTTTTTTAATTTTGGAAAACAATTTTTGGATGCTGTCAGAGTAATGCCCCATGTGGTGCCCCCTGTGGACGTGGCAACTTTATTTGAACAACCTTGAATTGACATATGATAAGGAACATGCGTACCAAATTTGGTCCCAGGTTTACTGATGGGAAGTCGATAAAGTAAAGTTCACACCGGACGGACGGATGGACAGAAAGTGATCACTTAAGCTCCCCCTAACTTTCAGTCAGGTGAGCTTATAAACTTGTATGAAACCCCCCCTCCACACCTCCCCCCCCCCCCCCTCCGTCAACTCCTATGCCACTCTTTGTAAAATGTGAATATAACAAAAGACTTGTCACCCTAAAAAACAGTGCCCATAGGGAATCGTCTTTTTAAGCCACACTTCCTACTAACTAAGGTAGTGAATGCATGCCTGGGTGTAATGGTGGTGTGGTGGGATGGAGTGGACCAGGGATCTTCAACCCCCCCCCCCCCCAACTCCAAGAAATGTGCAAACGCAAGCATCACATAACAGAGTGTCAGTAAACGAAAAACCACAATAATTCAGCTTTTTGCGTATTTGTGCCTCGCAACAGAATTTTCTTGTTACCAGTACTCTTGAAAAAAACATTATGTGGCAGCACCGCCAACACGTGAAAATCTCGAAGCAGTCTGGTGGTTTTTCAAAGACTGATCTCTACGGACCACATTTCAACATATGCATTCCAAGAACTCTTGATAATTTCGTTTGACGACACAGTGATTTATTTGAACCACTATGACTCATAAATAATGAGCAATACTAAAGAAAAATAGGCCACCGGAAAGTTACGTCACCTGCAGACTGCACGCGCTGTGTGATGAATTCGAAAACAGAAAGCCGACATTTTGCTTCTGAAAGTTTATCAATGTATTTGCTTAAACCGAACAAAAAATAAACGTACTGTTATTCCTTCTGAATGGTATCGGCATATCACTGATTATTTACAAACGCACAGGTGCAAAAAATCTCGATCTTCTTATTGTTAATTGCATCTCCCAAACGAACTTTGACTGGCGCAAGATTTTCGAAGTACGTTCTTTTCCCCAATGACAACACTGGGGGGAACCGACACCGGATATTGCAATCGGCGAGTCGGCGAATTTCACGAAAACGATTGAACTGCGCCACGAAATAAGAGTAGAATTGTCATTTTGGACCAGATTTTTCAAGGTTCATTTTTATATTCCGATATCCGACTGAACAAACGTAATTTGAGCCGGAACACATGAAGTCTAACCCAAACAAACCGTGCATATGTGTCCAAAACCTAGCAGCCGATCACTGCAAAAAATAGCTTCCCGCCAATAAAAATCATTTTTAATGCTCTTTAATAACGAATAATTTTTGCATGTTGGAGAATTTCAAAACCCTATTTATAGACTTGTTTAAAAAATAATAGCATTTATCGATATCTGACGGATTTGGTGAGAAAAAAATGACACACTCCGGTGTATGGCTTATAGGCTTTGAAATAAAATACGGTGTATGGCATATTGTTTTTGCCGTTAACGGCTAATTGATCATGATTCTAAGCGTTTGAGCACACTACCCATACAAAATGTGCAAAATCAAAACGTTTTTTGCCATCATTTCCTATTAGGAATAAAAAACATTTCAAGGCAAAAATTGCCATCGGAACTCTTCGAGAACTGTTGTTTCTCAATCGTTCGGGTGGACTGTTAACTCGTCAAAATACTGAGAAATTTCTACTTCTTTGCATACTGCTTTCAACTGAGTGCTCTAGAGCTGGGTTTACTTTCAATGATTCTCTTTGCTTTGTGATCAAAGTAGTAAATTGGTTGTTGTGTGGTGAGTCTACTCCGCATCGATCGGGAGAGGGGAGGGTTGACATTCCACCTAATGGAGTTGAGATATTCGCCACATGTGGGCGCTGATATAGATACCATTCACTTTACTGATTGATATGTGATGGAAATTACCCCCGTGGGAACCCCGGGAAGTGAGGCAGTGGTTGTTTACCATGGTAAACAAGTTCTGTTTTACTGGTAAAATGGGACCCAGTCACCAACGCTTGGGGTGGAAGTCCTCTAAAATGGGCAGCATGGGGTATAAATGATTGACTAAACTTGATTTTATATCCATGCTGTGTCACGATTAGCCATTGTGCATAAATATGTGACGTTAAACATCAATAAATAAATATAAATAAATAGATGGAAATTAGGATTCCTTTAAATTTGGGAAAAAATTGCTTGTATTTTCATCTGGATCTGCCAATCTGGTCATTTTTATATTGTCTCAAGCAGCACACAATGTAACTTATCGTTTTGTAATAAGTCTTCGGCCAGCCGCTGATTTGTCAAAGTCAGTAAGGAAGCGCATTGAGATTGACCGAGCATGTTCGCTAAACCGGATTTCAGAAGAATAAACTAAAACTAATTTAAAAATAATCGAGAACTGTTATTTTTTTTTGATAAAAGTATTCAACACCTTGCTTGCTACGGGCAGGTATTTTTGTCTGAGTCGGCAAATCACCATTTTCGAATCGAAGCATAATTATGCACCTTTATTCATTTTCTTTCCGTTAAACTGAACCTTTTTGTTTTTTCAATAATATATTCATCGAGTTATACTTTTATGAATTTTTCAGCAAACCCAATCATAACTGCTTCCCTGCGGCAATAGCTGGATTTGATGAGAAAATTTCTAAAAATACTCAGTGGGTTAAGACTTGAGCAATTTCTTTTGTTAGCCATTTGGTCCATGCTTTGAGTTGCTTCTAAATAGCTCGTTTTTTTCTATTTCAGATGAATGAAACAAATCAGTCTATGGACTTGTCGGCAATCGTGGAAGAAACCCAGGAAATGCATGCTTGCAAGGAATGCGGATATGAAACAAACATCAAAAGCAATTTCAGAAGACACGTGAAAAGACACAACATGCCTTGACCATCAACAAGCACGCCGCTTGATGAGAACAAAAAGAAAACCACACCTGAATACCTTTGTGAAGAATGTGCCCGCCCTTTCAAGACAAGATTTGGTTTGAAATTGCATCGAAAAAGGAAACATTTGTTAGATTTCAAACAGGTTTGTTCTACTTGTGGTAAGGGGTTCAATCAAACAATCCAATTTAAGTTTCACTGCGCATCTCACGCAGGACTTGCTCTTGACAAATGTAAATTTTGTAAGGAAGATTTCACATCTGCTGGGTCGTTATCTCGTCATCTCAAATCTTGCCAGCAGAAGGACGGCAAATTTGTTTGTGATGTTTGCCAGGCCACATTTTCCATAAAGTACAGACTTGATGAACACATGAAGGGAAAACATGGTGAGCCACGTCTTGTCTGTGATGTGTGCGGAAAAGCTTTCAACTGGTGATCTAGTTTGAAGGCCCACAAAATACATTGCGATTAAATTATGTAACTCAAAGAGACATACGTGGCATTATTTCATTTATCAAAATCATTCTTGTCCGAATCGTCATATCCGCAAATTTTGCGTTGGAGATTTATATTTATCTCATGATAATTTATTAAGAAAATTTTTATTTTTGTTGTATGTTCAGAACACAGCTGTGCATTTTTTCCTGTGGAAGTTTCTATTTTTGTTACCAATCATTGATTGATTTGAAGTATTAAAAATTAATACTCAATATGCAATCTGTTCATCTTATAATTTTGAAGTGCCACACAATTTATCCTCCTGATAAATTACCGTCTGGATTTCAAAAAGAGGGAGCGCAGCATACGAGGTCTTAGCCCGAGAATGCAAGCGTCTTCGGTGCTCGCATTCTCGGGGTTCGACCTGTTGTACTGCGCCCCCTCTTTCTGTAAAACCTGGATCCACCCCTGATCAAAGTTAGTCCACCACCCCCCTCCCCCCCCCCCCCCCCCCATAAGGCCATCTTGAACCGTGAGGTGTAATTTCTGGTCTATATCCAATTGCTTGCTTCCTTTATTTACGGAACAGCCGCAGAATTCGAAGAGAACACCACAGAGCAACAAACAGGCGTTTTTCGTTCAAACGGCCACTCTATTCATGCAGTACACCTTTCAACTCACCCAGATTTATTTCATTGAAGAGTTACAACACTTGATATTCCCTTCCTGAATCTCTCAAATTTTTAAGCCGCGTCGGATATGAACTGCAAGCATGTCGTTCAACCAATTCTCGGTTCTAATCCAATGTTCGTGTTTTCGGAACACGCTACACACTCTCTAAAATCAGTTGGGTTAAAAAATGAATCCAAATCGACGGAGTAAATCACTCAATCCAGTCGATGTGGGTTAATTTGCAGCCCAACCGATTTTACCCACTATCAAGACGTCAAACGCTGATAAATAAAATTAATAGTTGCCATGTTATTGTCCGAACATCTTGGTTCGTCAAATACCGTTTGTAAATTTACTTAAATCATTGTTTGACTGGTAGATTGCTGGAAGCCACTATCAGGGCTTTAAAGAGAACCTTGCTTAAGGCTCGATTTAATTGCATATCTCATATATTCAGTAAAAAAAATGCAATATATTCTGGTTGGGTTTATTCTATCACAAAATATTGGAGAGGGTCTTTTTCGCCACTCTCCAATAATTTGTAATAAAATTAACTCATCGCAACAAGCAATGATGTTTTGCTTTTTTTCTCAATTGCTTGAAAAATTACCGAACACAAAAATGGCATACGTCCGCGCTGAACATTTTGGCAGTTTTTTTCGCATTAGACAATTATATTTCTTCACACTTTAGCTAACCCCAGCAGGAGCTACACAACAACAGAAATTGAATATTTGTGGTAACTATGGATACTAAATTCATCATTGTTGACACATAGCTGAGGGTCCACCACTGGACCGAGTGCAATGCACTCACTTCAGTGATGGTTCATGACGAATGTTTTGGAAGCAAAGACGAGTGATTACCGTTAATAGACATTTAAAATAAGAAAACACCTTCTGATCTATGATAAGAGTACTATGGTAAATTATCACACCAGAAAAAATTAACAATATCTACTGAAACCGGGAAGTTATTTTTTTCTCCTTTTGATAATCTACCATAGCATACTGAAGCAAGTCCTATGGTGTTTTAATGAAAACATAATAATTTCATGAAAAAGTATATCTGAAATCGCATATGGTGAGATGATGTACTAGCACAAGCGTGAACATAAGGCTTCACAAAGTAGATCCTCTGTTTCACAGGCCATTTTTTGTAAAATTGCAGGCATGCGGGCGGTTTTTTATTTTATTTTATTTTTTATTTTTGTAATTATTTCTTTGCCATTAAAAAGTTTGTATTCTTGGTTTGTTTTATGTTTTAGGCCCCATAATCTACAAAATAGCATGGGTGGTGGTGTATTACATCCCTTGAGTGCAAGAAGGCTTTGCAATGCTAAAGCATTGCAAAGCCTTCTTGCACTCAAGGGACAATTTTATTAACTTGGGTAAAATATCAGACATAATCCATTCGATTTTGATTTAAGTTTGGATAGGTTATAAAAAGAGAGCATGCGGCAGCCAAAAGGACCATGTGGGAGGGCCTGAGAAACAGATTTTTATTTTTTTTAGGCCTAAAAGGTTTCTTTTTTCATGTTAGTTAAAAAGTGAAATCGTGGTCTTTTTGAACATCGCTGTTTGTTGATGTGTATGGACGAAAGCAAAACAATTGGTGTCATTACAATTTATGATTGATAATAGCCATGAGCAGCATCTCCATTGGATACTCTGCAAAAAGTCGAAAAGGTAGTGATTGGCGCATAACTTTAACAAAACCTCAAATCACTCGATGTCTATTCCTAATCGTTTATGTGTGAGAATTTTACTCTCGTCACATTTGTGGTGTTGTCTCACAGGACCAACTCATCTTGCTGCTTCATCTGGATTTGCAATTGTGGCTAGATTTCTTTTTACTTTCCTTTTTGCCCGTGATTTGAGGTCGAACATGTGATCTCTGAAATATGTAAGAGCGGTATACGTGAACAAACGCATCTACATACACGAAATATATCTGGGGTGATCTTACACGCTACAAATTACCTGGTGTGGGTTTGTATGTTAGCATCAGTTCAGATGGAAACACGAGGCTCGGTACAAAAGGTTTGTACACTACGACAGGTAAAAATCTTCTGATCACCTGATATTAAGAGATGATGCTCATTGATGTTTTTCATTTCAAACTTCATTATCCTTTCCATTGAGACGGTTGTCAAGTGCTAGCTGGCAACCGATGGCAACCGGTGATAACAAGATAAAATGCCCGTTCAACTTATTTACAAACAGATACCGAAGAATGCACAAGCTTGATTAGTGCAGGATGACATTTTTTGAGGTCACAAGTGGACGTGTGTGGTCTTTTCCTACAAATGTGTGGGCAGTGGGAGGCCAAGAGTCGCACAAACAACCTCCAGCCTTGTGTCTTAAAACCAATGAATTAATGAATCCCTCACAGGTTCTTACAATCTGAAGACCACCTTCTGAAACAGTTACCACAATGGGGCTTTGTAGCGAGGATGCCCATGGTGGCTTCTATGTTGACATTTAGTTGGCGAGGATAAGACAAGGAGTGCGGTTGAAGACTCCTAACACAACACACTTCTGCGTCCTTTCTAAGTGGGAGAAGAAAATAGACATTCAAACCAGTCGAAAATTGTAAGACTTATTTTTAGTTTTACACGAGATGGAGACGGGGTCTGATAACACACTGGGCCCACGACATTTAAGTGTTAATGGTGTGTGGTTTAGCTTTTGAATGCGACAGGGGCATTCCAGGGCAAGAGGGGCAAGGGAAGTAAAAAGGCATACCATTTATTCGTATAGGTAATTATTACTCTCTGTGTGTGTGTGTGGGGGGGGGGGGGGGGGGGGGAGGGGGAGGGGGGTGTTAAGGTTACAATTTTATAGCAGTTTGTAAATTAAAATTTGAAACTCAATAATGATAGACGTGGATAGTGGGCGTAGACCAGTCCCAAGTTGTGTCATTTTTTTAAGGGTAGCGCTTCCGTTGTAGCCATGTGGTATGTGGACAACAGTAATTATGATAGATGTGGTGGTAGTGACCAACTCAAAGCTGAGCCGAAGCTTTGGGGTGGGGGTAATTATCGGTCACTACATCAGGATCTACCATTACCCCCCCCCCCCTCTTTTTATCAAATCGTGTTATTTCCATTAATGTCTGGTGGCACGGTCTGCCCCCCTCTCCCTTCAAGTCCCAAGGAACTTAGTACAAGGAGGGCAACTGAGCCCAACCCTCTATCGGCGCTAGCCTTTGGCAATGTGTGATGAAATATGATGAACCGGGAACATACTCTATACACAGAGGCTTAAATGAGGTGAGATGAGCCAGAGGTACAGAAATATATCTATCAAATATATGTATGCTTTTCATTTAGAAAGTGGAGCAAGATTGGTAGGTATGAGTTTGACACCGTCACATCAACAACACAATAGTTCCTTTTCACTTGGTGACAACCCCCCCATCTCCCACCCCCGTCATTTATGCCGTGTGGAGAAAGCTATGAAAACAGTTGCGTCGTGTCTCTAAACCAGAAAATAGATTGACTATCCGAGGCTTGCTGCCGCCGGAAGAGTAAATACCCTTAAATCATTAAATTAGAACATTTTAACTGAAGCAGTTCAACTGAATGATAACTGTGATGGAATGTGGCATTCTTTAATTCCATCGCAATTATTATTTGGAGGAACTTTGTCAACTCATGTTACTCTCGTTTAACTTTTGGAAGTTGTTTTAATATAAGCACCACGTCATGATTTCGCTTTGATGATGGAGCGACTTAATCCCTATGGACAATGGGATTTGGTGGAGAAAATAGCATAGGATTGGAGTGTTGTGATTGTGCGAGTGCTGTGATTGTGCGAGGGGATTAAAAGCCTCCGTTTTGGAGCCATTATCCCTCACTTGCATTTCAGGTCTCCGTGACTCAAATAATTTGTTTGTAGCAAACCCCCACCTTTCATAATTCGAACTAACCAGAAAGTAGAAAATGAGCAGTGATGACATCTTGTGATCACAATGTCGCCATCCATCGTGTGAAGGGTTCTGCCTCCACTCTAACCCCCGTGATGGATTCCTCACTCGACTTAAAGTTACAGTTTCTGATGCAAAACATAAATTGTCTATCGCGGTTTGCATTTGGCAATCAAGTGAGATTGGCATGAGATACTATGTTTCATCATAAACTGTAAATTTAAGTTTGGAGAAGTCTCCACCCTCACAAGTTCTTAGGGTTGATCGACCAAACCCGTACGTTATACAAAAATGACAGAATTGACTACCTGGGTTGAATATCACTCGTTTTAACTGGATACACAAATGGCCGACTACTATCCATTCCACATTCGGTAATAAGATTGTGTACAGGATACACTTTAGCTTTTGATATTTCCATATGAAATGGCCTCTCTGGGTTCAGTCGAGTATTTAACAGCTGACAAGCCGACTCTAAAGCAGCAGGAATTTCCTCTGCTTTGATGACGCCAGAGACTTTTGGGTCCATATCTTGAAATTCCCTGAAAAAATTTTCAATCTCCAAACTCCCTAGAGACCTTGCATTGTAACACCCAGTTTCAACATAAGGAAACAGCTGAATCCTTCTTTCAATGTTTGTCAAAAAGGTTTGAAACATAACATTTGATGTGAGTTACATGCGGTGGAAAAGAACAAAAGTTAACCCCATTAAGTAACCAAGCTCTGAAATTAAGACGTTTTTGACAATGCTCTACGGCGGAGATTCCTGGCTCATCCTCCGCGTCATAGAATTCTCAGATGAGCTTGCAAAATTGTGCCTCTTCCGTATAGTTCAACCGTCGCATTGCCAACTCAACATCTCTTGAGAATGTACATCTCACTATGGCATCGCTTTGCTTGTCAACCAAATCAAAAACATGAGGAATTTTCAGGTTGGTTTTGTTCTCTTTAGCCACGTCACCCCAGGCTTGTTTACTTATACCTTATTCGGGAAAGCCGTACTTGCAAACTTTTATTCTACAATTTGTAATCAAATGATGAACATCAAGGAATGAAAAGATGTAAGCCAACGTGGAATGATTGTATTCTGGTTTTGAAAACCACGTCACATGACCGACTTCGCCAACTGATGAAACGGGTGTAAATGGACTGGTGTTTTTCCATTCGAACAACCTCTCGGCAAATTCGTGTTCAGAGACAACCGCATTCAGTATCTTTTTGGGGAACGTTTTTTTCTTTTTGCAGAGAATTTTCAACAATTCGGGATTCTGTCTTCTCTTTCTGATAGGTTGTTCTGTGAGTACCTCCGACGTACATGCCTCATGTAATAAACTCAGTAGTCTCTTTTTAGGCCATGACTTACAATATTTTAATATTACATTATTTTCATGTTGATTGAATATATCTATGCACATTATCAACTCCGGTTTGGTCATTTTAGAACTCATACTGTTCAACAATTCTGTCATTTTTTTGAATGAGGGGGCGTCGGTCGTTGACCATTTTTTGGCCCATCACGTATCGTTTTGTAGATTATAAAACATCTTAGAGCGCATTTCGCTATTGACAATACTGGTATTGCTGTCTTGCGAATCTTGAAAATCAGCAGAACAGCTTTCTGCACCATCCACTACAGAAGGTAGGTTTGTACTTAACTCACCACTGTCATCCTCACTTGCATCAATATCCGGACACGACTCGTCAGGCACTCTCCCAGCTACTATGGGTGGCGCGAGCTCAAAAAACTCTTCCAAATGTGATTTATCAACTGAATGCTTTAGTGGTGTAGCAAAGTTTCTGTTTGTTGGTAATTCTCCGGAAGAAATGACGTCCAATGAGTTGACTGTGTCTTGATCCAATTTCGACAAAACATCCAAAGAAATGTTAGCGAAGATATCGTCAACATTCCCACTTTTATTTGGTAACAAGTTCTTACTTCTGCCTTTCTTACTTGTATCCTTGTGCTTTTCTTTTATGGAATGGAGCAATTTCATTAAGTTTGTTGATGTGTGAAACAGGCTTGGCAATTTCAGGAGAGCGATTTTTTAGCTCTCCTTACTGCCCTCCTGAAAGAATTAAGGAGAGCGAAAAATTGCCCTCCTAAATATTTTGGTCTGGGATGATTGAGATTACATGTATTATGCTCACATTAAATTTTTGTTGTAAAGCAAAAATGTAATTTAACTTCGAAGTCACATAACATCACGTAATTTCATTTTGAAAGTGGTTTAGTGGTAAAAGGTAATGGCTGCAACCATACCCAAACATAGCCGCAATCATTTGAAGCAAAATGGGTCACAGCAATATTTTTTTTCTGTCAGTTTCAAGTTCAACAACTGACATCACAGTTTGAGGGGTAATTATTCAAGGAATATTGACACTATAATATACTACCATTACTACTATCCTGTCACTTGAAGCACTTGCACCAGGATGTGACTGTAGATTCAAGCAGACCTGTTGTCCAAGAAAGTCATACGCCTACCACTACCACCTTCAACCCCCTTGGGGGGTTGAAGGTGGTAGTGGTAGGCGTATGACTTTCTTGGACAACAGGTCTGGGTACACACACAGGTCTTGTCAAGTGTGTGTTCGGTTGTTGAGTGAGACATCTAGATGTCTAAGAGATTTCGCTTTACCTTAGTAAAGTTAATAAAATCACTGATGTAGTCTGTTGGTTTCAGTTTCAATGAGTTCGTTCAATTGGATACTTAAAATGCTGTGTAAAGCTAATTGCTCTCCTAAGCTGATTGAGGAGAGCGATTTTTTGCCCTCCTGCATTTTTCAGAATGCCAGGCCTGAGTGAAATAGCATTGTCCCCTTTGGAAATCCAACTGTGACAGAAGAGTTTTGTTTTGTGTATTCTACGTTTTGTTTTGTGTATCCTTCATAAAACGTTGCTTGAATGGGACAACTGTCAAATAATTGTTTTAATAGATTTGATGCACTTCTGGCGGAGACTTCAGTATAAGTTTTCCTCTGAAATTCCAAAATTGTCAAGGGTTCCCCATCTGAAGACTGAAAGGCCAATTTTTTGGTCTCGACGTTTTCTTCCTATGTACATCTGACGAATTGAATACAAAACGACTCATTGAAACATACATGTAGTTTTGTCTATGTACGATCTATCAAGATCTCCCACAAGAAACACAAGAACTTCACTAGCCCTGTGGGCACATATAAAGCATGACTTTCGTTGATCAGGTCAACGCATTTCATTGAAAGTTTTTGTAAATTGTCTAACCGTGTTTCCTCTGAAATTTGTTGTTTCTTCGAATTTCGTGGTACACTCTTTTGTTATTTGACAACTCGGATGAATGATCACACTGTTCTGATGTGCACGAGGATAATTCTGCCACAAGTTTCACACGTGAACTACAGTATTCTAAAATGCTTTGTTTCAGTTGTTTAATATTTGAACCCACTTTTTTAGGTTTGCTGTTGTCATTAACACATTCAACCTCCTTGTAAATTAAGTTCCACAGCTTCTCATCAAACAGAGCTTCATGGACAGCCATTGAGTTTTCCAAATATGACACAAAAAACAGTTTATCGACTCCAAGACAATGCATTTCACTCAAGATTTGTGTGACATAATAATGAGGAAGGGAATAATGCACCGGTGTGGAATACAGTTTTCCTGGCAAGGGGCATTTTATTTCCACTCCAAACAAGATCTTCTCTTCGGAATCTCTCCTACGCACACTGCCATCAGGGCTAACAATTAGTGTAGACACAGTGCCTCGTGTTTCAATATAACAGCCCTCTTCATAAAAGCATGTTGTATCCGCCCACCAGTGACTTAATATGGAAAGATGAAACTGAATATAACTGGTGGCGAAAAAATAAGGTCATCACCTGTAAACTGTGACCTTTTTTAGAAGTATTAACAAGATTTCCTGGCTGGTGATTGGTTGCAGCGCCCCTACGGAGTATGCAGTTGCTAGAGACGCTTCCATGACTTCTCCATCTGCATCTCAACTGACAATACAGATTAGATCAGAGACAAAGCTGTGATCCAGACAACTATTTCTCTTCTCACCACACCTACAGTAGCTTTTAGGAGTAAGGACTGACTGAATAAAGCTTTAGGTGAGTAAATGTAAGCAACGCATTTCTCCCTTTGTGCACCTCTGGTTGTTCGGTCCGCGCAATTTGACCAGGTTCGTTTCGGTCAGGTTTGAGCTACCTACGCTTGCAGCTCCACGACTGATGCACGTAGGAATAGTTCACTGGCGTCGCCGACTGCTATTCTGTAATTTTCTGACGGAAATTTTAACGAACTATGTTAATTTTTGAGTTGGTGTGATGAGGGAAACTTTGTCTGGATCAATCAAAACAAAAGTACCGGTGTTAACATGTGTGTATAGTTTATTTTCATCACGTGACTAGGGCACATGACTTGTTTATAAACAATGAAGCATGTTGCATTTTTGTAAATACTAGATGTAAATATTTTTCGTGTGTTCAGAGATGAGTGTATTTGCTGTCGGCTTATATCACCTACTGATATTGATTGCTTCATTGTTTGGATTAGTTAGCTTTGTTTAAAAAGAGCTGTCGGCTTCTGAAGTTATGCAGAAATTATATTTCATTTTTTGTGCATTTCATTAGTACGAAATTTAGTTAGTTTTTTTTTTTTTTTTTTCTTCATGTCAACTGTCAGTTGTATAAGGAAAAAAATAACAGATTAAAAGATGCTTGCTTAAATAATGATGTTTTAAAGATTCAGAATTCATTTAAATAGAATATTTTAAAGTCAGGCTATATATTTTCTGGAATTGTTCTCTTGGGAATTATATAACCTATTAAGGAAAATAGACTTTAAAATCGTAATTAAGGAAAAGGTTGATTATTTCCCAAAATACTTCTTTGGGAATTATATGACCCTTAATGACATCAATCTTTGAATCTATGATTAATCAGTCAGTTGTCGGCGACGATTAGTAAATTTTGTAGCATACTACATAACATTTTCAGTTTTAGGGACTTGGATTTAACAAACTTGAATCACACTCCCTTAAGGATGCTGCACACCAAATATCAAAACATTCCAGCTGCTGGATCTCTGAAGAATTTTTATGAAAATTCCTCATTTTGAACTAAGTTACAATTCAGTCCAAATATGAACCCAGGGACTTGGCTTAAACAAACTTGAATCTCACCCCCCTAAGCATGCTGCATACCAAATATCAAAAGATTCTTATTGGTAGATCTGAAGAAAATTTTTAAAGAATATTCCTCAAACTGCACTAATTTAAACATTTGGGCTCCCATGGAGAGCCCAAATATGGACCCAGGGAATTGATTTCAATAAACATATGAAACAGTCTTCCAAAGATGTCATATGTGAAAATTGAAAGCTTTTGGAGCAGTGGTTTGGGAGAAAAGTAGTCTTAAATGTTTTTCCCATTACCCACAGTGTTAAAAAATGCCGACTCGGAACTTTCTCAAAGTCCCCAAAAAGTATCCCATGATATAATTGATTGACCATTCCATTCTGTTGGTCCTAAGGAAGCTTCACACCAAATAAGAATTCTCAGTGCCATGTAGTTTTGGAGATATGGGCGTTTTAATTTTTTTCAATTTTCAGCTCCTGCAGTTCCCATGGGGCGACGGGAAAAAAAAATTTGGGCATAAATTAGGTATTTATGACCCAATAAGCCCTCATATCAAATTTGGTTCAAATCTGCTTCTTGGTTTCGAAAATAGAAATTTTGGGAAGGGCAAATATTCTTGCCCCTCCCATAACGATGGCAAATATAGCCACACAAACTTCTCTTGAACAAATCTGAGTCTACACCTCAAAAGGAAGCAGCACACCAAATATCAAGTCTCTGCTACTGCTGGTTCATGAGAAGATTTTTTAAGATTTCAGCACACTTTTTGGGTGTGGCCCTACCAAGGGGAGAGGCAACTTGATTTGAACAAAATCAAATTGCAATGTCATAACAAACTATTATCTCAAATATCAATTAAATTGGCTCAGCAGTTAGGGCAGATAAGACGCAAACACCATGTTCACGGACGACAGACGGTGAGTGATCAGTATAGCTCTCCTGACTGAAAGTCAGGTGAGCTAAAAAGCCAGAAAAGGTATAATCAAGTTACATTAAAACTATATTTGAAATAAATAATTCTGCAGTGCTCTTCTACTAATGGTAGACTAGTTTAAGCATTCATGTAGAACAGGAACCCGTCATCAAAGCCTGTGGGAAGAAGTCTTCTCTAATGGACAAGAGTCTAGGGATCTATGAGTCACAATTATTTTTTCGAATCGAATCAGTGCACCGCCTGCCTCAAAAGGCCAGTCCTTAATAAAACATACAGTATTTTAATATTAACTCAGAAAAAATTTCAGACAATAAATTCAACAAACAACCTGTGTGTTTGTGGAATTTGTTAACTAACATTTTTTTACGGATTATTTTATACTGCACGAATGCAATTCACCCATCATGAAAGGGTTAACAGAAACCTAAAAATCTTACAGTCACATGAATCCAGCCGAAAGGTTTCACCTATTGAAAACAATAGGTGAAAACTGTAAAGTTACATAGGTAATGTCTGATTATGTCATTCAACTATGTTTATAACAATACGGCCTTTTATCACAGCTGAATATTCTGGGTTTCAACCACACTACATGAATTCAAGATTCCAGTCAAATGTTAAAAAAGACATTTTGCCCTTAAACTTAAATTGATTTTTCATTTTCTTGATTATAATTGCCCATATAGTAAAATGCACAAAAAATAAGAGGTAATGTATGCCTTATCATATTTTTGTTCTAGCACCTACTGTGCAGCATACATGGACAAAAGAAGAAAAGGAAGCATTGCATCGCCAATTTTAAAACACCAATCAGCCTTGGTAAAGCCCCGGGCCAACTTGTCTGCTTGAACGCTATCAAATCTGAAAGATGTTTAGCCAGATTTAAAGTATTAAATATGCTGTTAAAAATATCATCACTTTGAGGAAAAGGACTTTAGTTTAAACAATATTTTATTTCCTTGATTTGACAGAATGTTATGATACATTTCATCAAGATACATAAATGTGAAAGAGGAAAGAGGATTCAGCAACAGGCTAGAGCTTTTGTTAGCTGTCTCCTTGTAACAAATTACTCATACGAAGCAACACAACGAAGGAAGTTCAAACACAAACGATGAAAATGTGGAAATAAATTACTGAACACGGGTTGAACATAACAGAAATGAGTAAGAGATATAATGAAATGAGAGAGTGTGAGGAAAGGAATGTAGGGTGAAGGTAGAAAGAAGGAAAAGCCCAGGTTGTTTGGAATGGTTCCACATAAAATCTAACAACTATTCCCACGGGGATAGCGCCTGATGCTGGTAATGTTAATCAATCTTGGTACAAACACTGGTTGTAGCTTGGTCAACCGACCTGCACAAAAACCTGATTGCACTGTCATCCTGCCATAGGACGAGAATCACGGATCCTTGACTCGCAAGTTGTAAATAAACAAGAGGTATTCGGGTAACCAATTTGAACAGTTATCAACATAGTATGGTCTGTCCTCCCATCAGGTATCCCCCCCCACCCCGTCAGTTACCCATGTTACTTGAGGTACTTGAAAAGACAAGAGGGATGTTACAGATCATGATTGACCAACTTGGAAGGGGGCGTGGATGGGGTTTAAATGTATGATATGTACCACGGTTTTCAAAAAAAAACAAGAAACTTGTAGGTCCCTTCGTTAACTTGCAAGTGTGATAACCACCATTCAGGCAACGTCGCATTAAAATCTACTTGTTGCCTCAATATATGCATGGACGCATTGAATATTGTCTCATTGACTTCAGGGGGGGTAAGAGGTACATCCATACAGAAGAGTATCTGTGTCAATAGTGTATGGTTGGGTTTCGAGCGTTTCAGTTCTGATGTCCGAGTACAACTGGCAGTTAAAAGAAATAGTGATCAGTCGTTTCACGCTCTCCACATCCACAAAAGGGCGAACCGGACAGATGATTATTATAGAGGTGATCATTTAGATTGCTACAACGTAGCCATAATCTGCAGTGGTGTATTTGGATTTTGCGTGACTTTAGGAATTAAATGAAAGTGTCAATGACACTGTAGCTCAACTTGTCAAGACAAAGACATGTACAGTATGTGACACAGCAATGACAAACATCTAGGTAATGACCTGATAACAAAGGTACATATAAAGTATTGTAACGGTCTGTACATAAATACTGACCGTTGCCTGTAACAAATGTATAGGTAAAGTATTGTAAAGGGGGTGACAGTCAGATGCTAAACTAGAAAAGAAATCTTTGAGTTCCAGAGTGGGTCTGACTGAACCCCAAAATATTTGTTCTCATAGCACAGTGATAACAAAGGCACCCCAAAACACACTCATTCCTGTCCCAAGGTGAAAACAAAGGTACCCAAGAAGTTTCGTGAAGATCAGTTCACAAATATGAGCTGTGTAGAAGTTGTGAAAAAAACTGATTGGACCTAATTTCGGTACAAAATGACCACTGGCAGCCATCTTGAATTTTGGACCGCACCCAGAAACACTCGTTCTCGTCCCAAGGTGATAACAAAGGTACCCAAGAAGTTTTGTGAAGATCGGTTCATAAATACAGCCTCTAGCCCGAGCCGTATTGACATGTGCACTTACAGAGTATAAGTAGCACTGAATAAATCAAAGTTCATCTAATTTGCATAATTTCTGCACGAGAAAAAAACCCGTACTATATGTGATGTATTCCATGTTACTAAACATTCATACAAAACTTTATTCAAATCAGAACTTTCACACAGAAGTTCTGTACAAAAGACTGATTGCACTAATTTTGGTACAAAATGGCTGCTAGTGGCCATCTTGAATTTCGGACCACACCCAAAAACTCTCATTCTCATCCCACGGTGATAACAAAGGTACCCAAGAAGTTTCGTAAAGATTGGTTCATAAATACGGCATCTAGCCTGAGCCGTATAGAAGTTGTGTACAAAAAACTGATTAGACCTAATTTTGGTACAAAATGGCCACTGGCAGCCATCTTGAATTTTGGACCACACCCAGAAACACACGTTCTCGTCCCAAGGTGATAACAAAGGTACCCAAGACGTTTCGTGAAGATCAGTTCATAAATACAGACTCTAGACCGAGCCGTATTGACATGTGCACTTACTGTGTGTAAGTAGCACTGAAAAAATCAAAGTTCATCTAATTTGCATAATTTCTGCACAAGAAAAAAACCTGTATTATATGTGATGTATCCCATGGTACTAAACATTCATACAAAAAATTGTTCAAATCAGCGCTTTCATATGGAAGTTCTGTGCAAAAATCTGATTGCACCAAATTTCGTACAAAATGGCTGCCATCTGCTATATTGAATTTCGGACCGGACCCCAAAACACTCGTTCTCGGCCCACGGTGTTTCATAAAGATCGGTTCATAAATACGGCCTCTAGCCCGAGCCGTATTGGCATTTGCACTTACAGTGCTGAAAGTAACACCAGAAAACATCCAAGTTAGTCTAATTTGCATAATTTACGCACAAGAAAAAAACCTGTATTATATGTGATGTATCCCATGGTACTAAACATTCATATATGGAAGTTCTGTACAAAAAAACAGATTTCTGCATCGTCGGTACAAAATGGCGGCTGGCAGCATCTTGAATTTCAGACCACACCCAAAAACACTCGTTCTCGTCCCACGGTCATAACAGAGGAACCCAAGAAGTTTCGTAAAGATCGGTTCATAAACACGGCCTCTAGCCCGAGCCGTATCCAATTGTTGACGGACAGACAGGCCATGGTATAAGCTCAAATTTGGCTTCGCCAAAGTTGAGCTAAAAATTATAACTTGACCAGCACAATATCTGGACATTCCCGAAACGGTCTTTTACCTAACTGTAGCTATTGACGGAGAAGAATCGTGTTACCAGTACCAAATTTTGAATAAATTGCGGGTTGGGGAGGAAGCAAATCCGATTTACGATTTTAAAAGTTAAGTTAGGAGTGAAATGTTAAAATGTACATGTTGGGAGTGGAATTAACATAAACTACATTAACGAAAAGAAATGCTTGTGGTGGCCCTGGGACATTTCAGCCCAAGACGCTTCGGAATCCAGGGGGGAGGGCGGCAATCAATGATATAGGCCTATTTGTGCGTGTGGGTTTATGGGAGGCTGGGGTCCAATTGCCTTGTTTCGGGGATGATAAGGGAGGGGGGGGGGGGGGGGGGTACTATTTACTTCACCATTTAGGAGTGGTCTGGATGACTGAATCTTACACTGCCAAGATAATTAAATTTTTGATGTGCTGGCTGCATGCAAAAATCAGGGGTGGCGCCAGGAAATCTCCGATAGAGGAACTAAAATCTCCAACGGGAGTGGGGTCGTGGTGGCTATGTTCTCTCACAGTAGTGTGTCCCAGTATGAGAAAATCTGAAAATAAGTCAATAAAATAAAGGCATTTCGGCTCAACAATTTTCCGAAACAGTCACTTTTCAAGCATCTTAGTGCTATTCAATGCAAAACTGAACACTCCACTTTGAAGATCACAACTTTTTAGGGTGATCTGAGAGTCACGCACGGCAGATCTGTGGGATCTCCACATGATATGATCTCCCTGACAAACCGGCCAAATTCCCCAATGGGGGTGGGGAGGATCTCCCCGATGGGGGGAGGGGGCAAGGTGAAGGGGGGTTGTAGCCCCTGATCTCATCCCCACACTTTCGCGCCACCCCTGGAAAAAATCTCAAAAACAAGAAAGTAAAATTTCAAATCTTACTGAGATCAACTTTTCGTTTACATTTGTTCCAACTTTCAGTTTGTGACATTCCGCCATAATGTTTTGCTTGACGTCTGAAGTGGAAAAATGAGGATAGGTTCAAAAATTCACTGGCAGGCAGTCGATGGACTTGATCGCAAGAAAGAAGGAAAATTAGTACTCTATTCTCAAGCCATTGACAGTTTTCTAAATAATAAACCAAGCTTTGTAAACTAATGTGTAAATTTTGCAAGCCATTGACAACACACAGCTTTTACAGTAATAATGCGAGTTCATTGAGCTTCTGTGTTAAGTTCTTGTTTTGATTGTAATTATGAAGTTCTTTGTTTCTATAATCGCAACTGTCTTTTGGTGAGTGTCACATGTTTTTCATTTATTGACGGAAAGTTCAATCATGATGAAATACAAGGTGTGTGGTAGGTGTAGTGACTTCTGTAAGGAAATTAATATGTAGCCAATTAAATATTCAAACAATTAAAACAGAAGCTTCTTGGCTGCCGATGAGTTTTGAAACCTTTCAGTTTGGGTTAATTGCAAAATAATTTCTGACTATTTCGCCCCCAAAACTCATTTAAATAGTCGATGTGCATTTTGATTTTTATAGTGAAATATCTAGGAATATTTTCCAATTATTTACTGAATAGCACGGCAAGTTAGTTGCCATGCTCTTCTGCAATTAATTGCAAAATAATTTCTGGCTATTTGTCCCCAAAACACATTTAAATAGTCGATGTGCACTTTTGATTTTTTTTATCAAATATCTAGGAATTATTTTCCAGTTATTTACTGAATAGCACGAAAAGTTAGTTGCCATGCTCTTGGCGATTAATTGCAAAATAATTTCTGGTTATTTCGTCCCCAAAACACATTTAAATAGTCGACGTGCACTTTGATTTTTATAGTAAAATATCTTGGAAATATTTTCCAATTATTTACTGAATAGCACAGCAAGTTAGTTGCCATGCTCTTCTGCGATTAACTGCAAAATAATTTCTGGCTATTTCATCCCCAAATAAATCAGACAGCATAAAACAAGACCTCATACATCATGTAGATATGATCAAGCAGACAGAGAAATAACTGTGTCTGAATCCAGTGTACCATTCATCAAACGTAACAATAATATCTTTCTTGACTGTCCTAAATCAATGTCAGTAATTGGATTTCAAAAACTAATTTCCAAAAGAGGCTACAAGTTTTTTGATAAACTAATAAGTTTGAAGTGGACTAATGTTTAGGAGTGTTTCATTGTTGGGCATCATAACATACGTATGTATATAAAACTAGATGTGCTGCTTCATGCATTATACTATTAAGAGCGAGAAAAATGGATGAACTTTTCAATGAATTTACCATGCCATTTGCATCGAAAATGGACGTAAACCCCAAATGCAGTAACTTGACGACAGGCACAGTGAGCAAAAAAAGTAAACCATGTCAGACCAAGAGAAAGTTAAATTTTGAAAACCTGGATAAACCAGCTGCATGTACGAAAAAACCCAAATCAAATTTTGTTAAGAAATTAACAAATATTAACAAATATTTTTACAACTGACAACAGAGAGTCTGCTGCATGATCCAGTCATCCCCAAACGTTAATTGAAACCCGACTTGGCCTACTGAAAAATGCAAAATTATTAAACAAAACAAATTTACTCAAAAATATTGTGAGGGAATGTGCACTTATGTATTTTTCTTAGACAATTAGGGAAAATCCGCGACACCAAATAACACCAGGCCCCAGTGTTACTACACCTGCCCCCCATCCCCAACAATCATGATGTAAAATGTACAATATTGGGCGGCATTGAGGTAAACGACTGATTAAACTTGACTTTATCCCTTTGTTGCGGTCACAATTAGCCATAGCTGCAGAAAAGTGACCTTTAACACCAATAAATTACTGTGGTAAACAAGTTCCGTTTTGAGGGTAAAATAGAACCCGGGAACTAACATCCGGTGTGGAAGTCCTCTAAAATAGGCAACATGGGTATAAACTTAACTATAAACCTGTGTTACTGTGACTGTCCACACCCTCTCGATTGCCTGCTGATTTTCCCTAATTCAGGCTAATTGCCTTTGGGCAGGTTTCTCTCGTAGGCATTTGGGGAAAATCGGCATACCCTCAATAATGCAGGGCCAGGGGTTACTCCAGGGCCCATCCCACCCCACTCCCGGCTGGCGACAGCCCTGCTTGCAAGAGAAGAAAATATAATTAAATTTTATTATTTATTCAACTGATATACTGTCATGTTCTATTTATACAGCTATTATTTTATGTAATGTTAGTTATAAGAAACCAAATGAAGTTAAAGATTAAAAAAAAGACAACACATTTCTGTATATATCTGTGTGCAAAAAACAAACTTATTTATGTTAATATCTATGTGCAGTGTATTATGTTTCTATAGTTTATCGCTTGTTAAAAGTTGAAACACTTGAATGAAATAAAATATATCAAAGCCAATGTTCTTGTTATTGTTGCTCTGTTGTCAATGGAGATAAGTAATTAATTGTTCACGCCCACTCATAAATAGTTCCTCTATAAATAGACAGCACTAATCTAAATTTAGCATCAATAACTGGGGTATTAATTGACTAGTCTCATATGGGTACTGTACACGTAATGTGCAGTTATCGTCCCCATCATGTACACTGTCCAGAATTTTGAAGCAGCACATCGTTGGATATTTGGGGTCACGGGATGCCTGGAATGTATCCACTGACTAATAGCGAATTTTTGTGAAATAGAATTTATACGCTCGTTGGATACTAACTTTGGCAAAAGCTGTGCCCAGTTTGTGTTCAGATTTTTCAGTGCACCTCAATGTTTCGTTTCAAAACGAATTTTAGTGTGGCAGGGAATTTAGCAGTGCCTTGTGTTCTTAGGGTGAATATGTCTATGAGGGAGATCGAAATAAAGACTGAAGCCAGTGAAGGAATGAAAAACCAAGGCAACGGGAGTGAGTAATTACCGAAATGATATGTTTGGAATGCAGGCTTCATAATCAAGTGATAAGTCAATGTGTGGAGCACAGGTCTCAAATTCAATTGATAAATCAAAGTGTGGCACACAGATCTCATGATCAAGTGATAAGTCAATGTGTGGAGCACAGGTCTCAAATTCAAGTGATAAGTCAATGTGTGGAGCACAGGTCTCAAATTCAAGTGATAGATCAAAGTGTGGCACACAGATCTCATGATCAAGTGATAAGTCAATGTGTGGAGCACAGGTCTCAAATTCAATTGATAAATCAAAGTGTGGCACACAGATCTCATGATCAAGTGATAAGTCAATGTGTGGAGCACAGGTCTCAAATTCAATTGATAAATCAAAGTGTGGCACACAGATCTCATGATCAAGTGATAAGTCAATGTGTGGAGCACAGGTCTCAAATTCAATTGATAAATCAAAGTGTGGCACACAGATCTCATGATCAAGTGATAAGTCAATGTGTGGAGCACAGGTCTCAAATTCAAGTGATAAGTCAATGTGTGGAGCACAGGTCTCAAATTCAAGTGATAAATCAAAGTGTGGCACACAGATCTCATGATCAAGTGATAAGTCAATGTGTGGAGCACAGGTCTCAAATTCAATTGATAAATCAAAGTGTGGCACACAGATCTCATGATCAAGTGATAAGTCAATGTGTGGAGCACAGGTCTCAAATTCAAGTGATAAGTCAATGTGTGGAGCACAGGTCTCAAATTCAATTGATAAATCAAAGTGTGGCACACAGATCTCATGATCAAGTGATAAGTCAATGTGTGGAGCACAGGTCTCAAATTCAAGTGATAAATCAAAGTGTGGAGCACAGGTCTCAAATTCAAGTGATAAATCAAAGTGTGGCACACAGATCTCATGATCAAGTGACAGATCTTTTCAAATATGAAAATGACGCAGTGGTTTCAACAGTCTGCAAGTGATAGTTTTGAGGTGTTTCTGATGTTTTACAACAGGTGTGGGGATTACCTGAAGCAGAAGTGCATTAACCCTTTACCCAACGTAACGACCAAAACCGGCCAGCGCTATTCTCAAAAATCGCCAATTAATTTTCAAAATATTTTCATTTTTTGTCTCAAAAACATAGGTTATGACCCCTCGTTGGAACGAGCTCGTCGAGCTCGTTCCAACGAGGGGTCATAACCTATGTTTTTGAGACAAAAAATGAAAAAATTTAGTTATTCAAGAATTTTTTTTGCAAGTGTCGTCTGCTTTTCATGTTGGGTAAAGGGTTAAATAGATTCTCACATGTACGTTGTCATTGTCATTGTTGGAAAGATCACCAATAGGAAATGAAGAAATTGCCACAGCTGACAGTGTTCCATGTACATGTACTTAGGAAAATATAATTTAATTTTACATATTTTATGTATGGTATATGGAGATGAGTTACCAGTTGCAGGGCTGCCTACTGTTAACTTTAGTACGGTACTTGTCTGGAGAGAATAATTTGGAGTACATTGCACATGTACACGTAAGCAACTGATGAGCTGGAGATGTGTTAACATTTGGATTTTGTTACAGCTCTTGGGTTCCAAATGAGGTGTATTTTGAACAAATACACTGACAGAATAATATGTTTGTACTCATACATGTACTTGCCCACTGATAGCAATGGCCAAATAAAAGTGATGTTGAACATTTTTGTGGAAATTGGAAACTCTGGAGGTATTTTTGCAATGTATCTTGTCCTGGAGTAGTGGTGCTACACCAATGTACTAGCCCATGCATTTGAAGTGATTTAAGAATGGGTGCATGCTATAAAATAAAATTGCCTCATTACAATCTCCCGGTGAGTGCCCATGGGTCATCTCCAACAGATTGCAATACAGCAACATTAAAGAGAAAAAGAAAAAAAAAAAAAAATTTTATTTATTTTCTTCTTTTTTGGGGGGAAGGGGTGGGGTTGGCTTCTGTCCATTAGTGTTTTTAGTATAAACATAGGTCAGCAACAGAACAGCTCAGTGCACAAATTCTAGGTAGGGGCATATTAATAGTTTTCGATCAATATGGTCTTGCTTCATTCCAAACTTCAGGAGAGTAAGGACCATCTCCAACAGTCTGTAACAGAGCAATTTTAATAAACAATTTTTTTTTTTTTTTGGAAAAGAGGAAGGGGGGTGGAGGGATTTTTATATTTTCAGTATACACATAGGTCTGCAATCTGCAGTAGAACTTCTCGAACAAATTCTGGGTAGGGGTGTATAGATGGTTTTTGATTACTATCGAACTGCTTCAATTTTAAACTGCCGGGGAGATGCCCATGGGCCATCTCCATTCATTCGCAACAAAGCGTTTCTTATGATCAATTTTTCCTCCTTTTTACATTTTTGTATTCTCAGTATACACATTGGTCTGCAATCTGCAATAGAACATCTCGAACAAGTTCTGGGTAGGGGACCAGGGGTGTATTGGTAGTTTTGCTTACTGTTGAATTGCTTCATTACAAAATACTGGAGAGTGCCCGTAGCCATCTCCAACAGTCCGCACAGAGCATTCCAATGAGCAATATTAATTTTGGGGTGTGTGGGGGAGGGGGTGTATTTTCCTTTCCATTTAAGTTTTCAATATACATGTACATAAAGGTCAGCAATCTGCAATAGGGTGACTCAATGAACATTAGCAGTATTCAGTTACTATTTCTATAGATTTGCTTCACCACAAATTGCCACCCCGAGGGGGGAAGCAGGAGGGGGAATTTTCTTGTTGGTTAATGTTTTCTGGGTGCATTGTATTAGGGTTTTCCACAGTACTTTGTCAATAGTTTTTGGTACCTATTTTTAGGGGGACTACATGTACTGTACAGACATCGCAAACGGGTCAGAATCCACGCATGCAACCCACAAATGATCAGCTATGCCACCCAAAAAGGGTAGGAAAATCTCAGGCACCACACAAGTGTAAATCATGGAATATTATAATAATAAGTGATCTACATTTTCAAACTCCTATAAACAGGGTATCTACATATTATCCCAATCAGCTCTCGAAATTGGAAACTTCTTTCTACAGCAGTCAATTGCCATAGAAAATTGAAAGCTCTACAGCACTTCTACAGCATTTTACTAAGTTCCCTAGGTTTCACTGCCTTAAGTGCATTTAATATCATACTTTTATCTGTTTACACTAACTTCGTTTCTTGTAACTGAGTTATACAGTGCTCAAAATAACTTTTTTTCTTTGCGTAGCAAAATGCTATACATTTCCAAAAAATGAATAGCATTTTGTAAAAATTACATAGCTATTTTTTTACACACATGTACAAGAGTTGTGTTATGCTGTTTTGTATTGAATTCTTCTGAGTAGATAGAATACTTTCCATCCATTTCTGGGCATTTCCAAATGATCTGCAACACATGAAACATTTACGGGTTTTTTTAACTGACCTGCCTTTGAGGGTTGCAAGGACTTGGATATTTTCAAATGGTGTCTTGGTTGTTCAATCGAGTTCTCAAAATGGAAGTTGGGATTTTTAATTTGATGGGCTTGAAGTTATTTTTAATGGACATTTTATGCAAAATGTTGTAAAAACAGGAAGAATTTAAATCAATAGAATTCATCTTACATATGAAGTTGCTCATGATGCTTGATGGAGAGTTAATCTGAGTTATGCCTGGAATGTTCCACAATCAGAAGTAAAGCATCAGTGAAATAGTTTTCAAATTTGTTTGCAAATGTTCATTTACATTTTGCGATACAAGATAATCAACTGCAGCCTAATATGCTGCAGTTGATTATCTTGTATCGCAAAATGCTATACATAATTGAACATTGTGTAGCTTTTTGCAAGTTTTGCATAGCAAAAAGAGACGCGACACCGCTTATTTTGAGCCCTAGAGTTATATATTATACACGGAATTGGGTAATAACGTTTTTCAAAGAATTTTCTAACAAAATATTTGTAATTCCTTTCTCAATCAAGATTCTGTTGACAATAGACAAATTACCTAGCAGTGGTTTCTACTCAAGTCTTGGCTGCCTGAACAGGCAGCCAAGACTTGACTAGAGATTAGTGCTATTAACCACTGGATGTGGGCTTACTGTGATCAGGTGTGAATTTAGAGCAGTTGTTCAGGCATTTAAGGGTTAAAAGTCTCAAGTGGACCGTAGTCGCAAGCTTTATTTCTTTCCCAGACATATTTTTCTATGGCAATTTTAAAGGAAATGTTGCCGTAGAAAAGTGCTTTTTCTACAGTAATGCTTATTGCCGTAGACGCATATCGACTATCTAGGGCTGCGCAATATTCACAAAATAGCATATGAATCTCATTTTCATGACAAACATGGATCTCAGATCTTTTAAAATGACTTTTAATTGATCTCTTTTCCATTGACAGGAAATGGATAAATAAGTTAGAGGAGGGCATAGACTGTTTGAAAGTTGAGACATGGGGGATGAGGAAGAAGATCTGGACCCTCGAAGCCTGTGTGGAAGCTCTTCAGAGTTCGAAAGTGCCTGGCCATGCTTCAGGAACAACTCCTCCTACACCACAAGACCAGTTGTTTAATGGTCTCACAAGATCACAGTTGTAGGATTTGAGAGAAGGTGCTCGTGACCAGGACAGTGCAACGGCTATTCTTGTGTCTGCCCTTTTTACTACGGATGAGCTGGAGGCAGGCTCCATGTCGGGGAAGAAAACTATTCAGTGTGGGGAGAAGAGGCCCTGTCCACCTGGATCAACAACGCCTTAGAATTGTAGAGAACATACTGAGACAAGCTTTCAAAGCAACATTCTGCAGAAAAAACTTTGTTGCAAAGTTTCAAAACCTGCAAAATGTCATTCGACGCAGGGAAGCAGCCGAGAAATTGAACACCAAATAAATTTCTAATTACTGAATTCCAAATTTTGTTTCAAAACCTGCAAAAAGTCATTTGGCGCAGGGAAGCAGCCGAGAAATTGAAGACAAAATAAATTTCTAATTACTGAATTCAAATTTTTTTTATTATTTGTTTGCAGAATTCGTTATGATGAATTGTCCAGTATTTTACCCTTTAAATTTGTTATTCATGAATGAGTTATTCATTAACTGTAGGTGAACATTGTGCATCAACTATTCCTCAATTGTTCAGGAACTATTTCAGGCATGGATGTGATTTACAAATGGAACACTGCTTTCATGAACATTTCGTGAATGTATTGATGAATAAACATGAACTATTCCTGACCTGTTCATGGCAATTCACGAATAGTTCTTGATCATGCCATATTTTAGTTCATGTTCATGAATACACAATATTCATGAACTGAATGTTCCATTTGTAGTTCATATTCATTCATGAAATGTTCATGAACATTTTAACTGGTAGAGTGCTGGAAGCCCATATTTGGGCTTTATTCTGAAGTGTCGGTACCACAACTTAAAGGCTTCATATTCAATGGATGTTCTCCATATCACCTCTGAAGTGAAATTATTTAGTCTTTGAGGATTTGTCTTGTTACAATTTATGGGAGAGTGCCTATTGGCACTCTCCCATAAATTGTAACAAGGCAAAGATATGTGAACAAATTTTGATGACCAAAAATAATTCAGCACTCTACCAGTTAAGAACTAAATTTGTTTTACATAATGAATTATTCATGTACTGTTCATGAACATAATGCATCAATTATTCCTCAACTGTTCCTAACTACAAATGGAACGTTGCTTTCATGAACTTTTCTTGAACGCATCTATGCATGAACATTCACAAATTTTACTGTTCTTGAATTTTGAAATTTCATGAATTCCTTATGTTCATGAATGTTCATAAAGTATGAATTTTTGAACAGGTGTTCATGAGATGTTCCGGTTCATGAATGTTCATGAATACATTAATGTTCATGAAATATTTTTGTTCATGAATGTTCGTGAATGCGTACTGTTCTTGCAATTGATGTTCTATTTGTAATTCATGTCCATTCATGAAATGTTCATGAACATTTCAAGAACAATTCACGAACAGTGGATATGAACTATTCATGAAGAATTCAGGGCAATTCATGAATAGTTCTTGATCATGTGAGTGGGGTGGTCTCCATCACCAAGCTAAGAAAGATATACATGTATAATATCAAAATTTTGGAAGCAACAACAGAAAGGGTAATCAAAGGATGTGTTAACTGGTAGAGAGCTATGTTATTTTTGGTCCGTGAAATTTGTTGAAGTGTCGTCGCCTCAGGGTTCAAATTAACTGGATTAACACAGCATTTCGCTCTCCAATTTGTGAACTTTGCTATTATTATTATTTATTTATTGGTGTTTAAGGTCACATACTAATGCACAATGGCTAATCGTGACCGTGACAGTTTTACTGGTGGAGGAAGCTGGAGTACCCAGAGAGAACCACTGAGCAACGACGAGCAGCTGCCAGCTCCCCAACATCGTAACCCCGCACTGCAGCACAACCAGGGTTAGATTGGTTGAAGACATGTGCACCATCAACTTTGCAGTACGCCTTAGTACATGGCGTCATCGTGCCCCCCATGTGGACAATCGGTGTTAAGTGCCTTGTCCAAGGAGACAACGCGGGAGGCCGAATTGATTGCTTGGACAGTCACGCATCCAAGCACTAACTGGGCTCAATGTTGCTTAACTTCGGTGATCTGACAAGAACTGGTTACTGCAATGCCACTGCACGCCCTAATTTTGCTATTTCATAATTATCAGTTTGAAGCACTTTTGAATCAAGGGTCATTTGTAGAGCTGGGCATTAATGGTATTTGAGTTTCGGTATTCAGATATTTTGGATGATTTACTGTAGTATCGGTACAGCATTCAGTATCGACAACCTACTGACACCTTTATGAATGCCTGTTTAAGGTCAAAGTTTTTTTTAGTAGTCAGAGACTCAGATCTTATTCAACTTTAGTCTTGTGATAATAACTGATAAGACCTGTATATTTAATGGATAATGAATGCATAGGCCTACATAATTTGTCAATACATTGGAAATAACACAGACACTCGCCACCGCAGTCATTTGATCATTTTGGTGTCGAGAAATTTTCTCTCAGCTTTTTCAGTACTTCCAATGACTGGAGGTGTCTGCGAGAATAATTTGTAGAATCCATGGTATCCTCTCGTCGGCCATTTTGGGATAATCTTCTGTTTTTCTTTGGTTCTTTTTTCAGCTAACAGCAGAATATTTTTCAATACCGACATATCAGTATTTTGCGTTTTCATCTGTACGATAAGTAGAGAGTAATTGCTTGACTGGACTTATGTGAAATAATTCATGAGAGGTGAGGGACGTTGTACAAACAGGAATGCGCAAATCGAGTGTTTAACAATATAGTCTCTTGCCTCGAATGAATTATTTCAAGTAACCAGCCCAGTCAAGCGATTATTCTGTTTATTACTTTTCATTATCAACGATAATTATATTATTTAACCCTTTATCTATCGTAGCGGCTATTCTCACAAAATCACCAATTTTTTTGTCTCTAAAACATAGATTATGACCCCTCATTGGAACGAGCTCATCGAGCTCGTTCCAATGAGGGGTCATAACCTACGTTTCTGAGACAAAAAATGAAATGAAAGTGTCAATGACACTGTAGCTCAACTTGTCAAGACATGTACATGTATAGTATGTGACACAGCAATGACAAACATCTAGGTAATGACTTGATAACAAAGGTACATATAAAGTATTGTAACGGTCTGTACATAAATACTGACTGTAGCCTGTAACAAATGTATAGGTAAAGTATTGTAAAGGTGGGTGACAGTCAGATGCTAAACTAGAAAAGAAATCTTAATATTTGTTCTCATAGCACAGTGATAACAAAGACACCCCCAAAACACACTCATTCCTGTCCCAAGGTGATAACAAAGGTACCCAAGAAGTTTCGTGCACCGTGATAACAAAGGCACCCCAAAACACACTCATTCCTGTCCCAAGGTGATAACAAAGGTACCCAAGAAGTTTCGTGAAGATCAGTTTATAAATACGAGCTGTATAGAAGTTGTGACAAAAAACTGATTGGACCTAATTTCGGTACAAAATGGCCACTGGCAGCCATCTTGAATTTTGGACCGCACTCAGAAACACTCGTTCTCGTACCAAGGTGATAACAAAGGTACCCAATAAGTTTTTCGTGAAGATGAATTTCGGACTGCACTCAGAAGAAACACTGCTTCTCGTCCCAAGGCGATAGCAGAGGTACCCAAGAAGTTTCGTGAAGATCGGTTGATAAATACAGCCTCTAGCCCGAGCCGTATTGACATGTGTACTTACTGTGTGTAAGTAGTACTGAAAAAAACCAAAGTTCATCTAATTTGCATAATTTCTGCATGAGAAAAAAACCCGTATTATATGTGATGTATCCCATGGTACTAAACATTGACACAAAAAATTATTCAAATCAGCGCTTTCATATGGAAGTTCTGTGCAAAAATCTGATTGCACCTAATTTTGTACAAAATGGCTGCCATCGGCCATCATCTTGAATTTCGGACTGCACCCAAAAACACTCGTTCTCATCCCACGGTGATACCAAAGGTACCCAAGAAGTTTCGTAAAGATCAGTTTATAAATACAGCCTCTAGCCCGAGCCGTATTGGCATTTGCACTTACAGTGCTGAAAGTAACACTAAATACATTAAAGTTAGTCTAATTTGCATAATTTACACACGAGAAAAAAAAACCCGTATTATATGTGATGTATCCCATGGTATTAAACATTCATACAAAAAATTATTCAAATCCGCACTTTCATATGGAGTCTGTACAAAATGGCCGCCAGCGGCCAACTTGAATTTCGGATCGGACCCAAAAACACTCATTTTCGTACCACGGTCATAACAAAGGTACCCAAGAAGTTTCGTAAAGATCGGTTCATAAATACAGCCTCTAGCTGTGAAGTTATCATTTAAAATCAAACCAGTAAATCACACTTGGGAAAGTAATAAATCGATATTAGCATTCTAATGATACCATACCGGAAACACGGTATACTGCCCAATTCTAGTAATTTGACTAGGAAATTGACATGGGATGGGCCGCATCCAATGCTGCGTTAACCCTTTAAAATTCAGGTAGATTTCAATCCCGATCACATTAACCATTTAATCAGGTTTTTCTTCATTTGATTTTATGCTGAAAACTATGTTGTTGCTTGAGTAACATTAACCATTTTACGGGAATTTTATGTGCAACGTCGCTTTAACATTTCAACCAGAGCAATGGAAGTATACCCTCCTACATTTTCAAAGATATTGAGCTGAAAAGGGACACCAGAAGGTGATTTTATACAGGGAGTAAAGTGGAAGGATGAATTTTTGTTCGGCATTCTGTTAATCCCTCAACCAGAGCAATGCTGGGTACATGTGCTAGTTAATATTAATGAATTTTTACATTGCAATAACACAAACATTCCAGTGACAGAATTATCACAGTTTTATAGGAGGTAGAGGAGCTGAAGACTGAGCTAAGACATTTTAACCCTTTACCCAACGCAGACGATATAAAAGTTTATTATTTTAAATATCATTTTTTTTAAATTTTTCAAAAAATTTCAACAAAACCATATCATGTGACCCCTCATTGGAACGAGCTCAATGAGCTCGTTCCAATGAAGGGTCACATGATATGATTTTGTTGAAATATTTTGAAAAATTAAATTTTTTCAACTGCTCAATTTGCAGATTACGCGGGCGGATGCGGGCGATTCGTTGGGTAAAGGGTTAAAAGCTATGTGTGTATGCTTGAGCAGGAAGGGGAGAAGCCGAAAGAAGATCCTCTTCAGAAAAAAAAGATATTCTGCTGTACAATGGGTACAACAAAGCTGCACTCCGCAGTTTTGTGGAGAAACTAGTGTTTCTCAATGCTGTGGAAATGCTTCTGAGGAAGCCTTTTTCCTTGGAGCAGATTTGTGGATCATCCCTCAGTGGGAAAATAAGTGCAAAATGTGGGACTGATGGTCCTAGGCCGAATTTGGACCAAAACAGAATTAGGATGATGGAGGATATCCTGCAGAACTGCTCTAGTGAAGGCTTTGTCAGAAAAACAATGGTAGAAAAAATTCAAAACATTAAAAAAGTTGAGAGAATCACAGAAGAAACAATCTCTGTCATTCTCACTCAGCCATGTCTTGACATGCCAGAAAGTTTTCATAAACTTGTTAAACTTTTACCCAATGTCAGGGCTTCAAATTACTCACGAATCCACAAATCAATTCTTGTAATGATTCTGTCAAACTGCACATCTCACGTGAATCTCAGTGGATTCACGTCAGTTTACTGCATGGATTCACTTTATGAAAATGTCTTTGATTCATGATGACATTCTGGTCGGGGTGTATCATGACATACAGAATTATGAGAAACTGTCTATTTACATTTTCTTGAGTTTGGTTGCTATTAGCTGCCATGACTTGATTTGATACCAAACTCTAGAAAATGTGAAGCATGTGTTGTAAAGCATGGGTGGAAATGATAACATTACTTATTTTGTGATCTCCTCAGCAACATTCAACTAGTGTTTACAGAATTTCATGTTATGGCCAAAATCGATTTGCGCGAATATATTTTGTCGAGCACATTCCAATGAGGTGTCATAAGCTATGTTTTCGAAACAAAAATTAATATATTTAGCTCACCTACTTCAGAGAAGTGGTGAGGTATTGTGGTCACTCCATCGGCGTTTGACATATGTGTCCAATATTGTAAGAATTAATGTTTAGGTCATTTTCTCTAAGTTCAGTGGGCCCACCCAAGAGAAAATGTCACCAAAATTTCACTGAAATTTCAGTAAAATTTCAGTGAATTTTGGTGAAAAAGTGAAATTTTGGCAGTATTTCACAATTTTGATGAAATTCAGTGAAATTTCACAGAAATTTCATGAAATGGTTTCAAAATTTCACTAAAATCTTTTTTTAAAATCTTAGTCAAATTTTGCCCTACACATTTCAGTAAAATTTCTGTAAAAAATTTTATTCAGACATTCATGAAATCTGAATGGATATAATTAATAATTCTTACTAACAAGAGGCCCCAGGGGGCCTGAGGGCACTCACCTAACATAGTAACCTAAATATCAACCCAGGGAATTGATTTCAACAAATTGCATCAGCCCCTCCTAAGAAAAGCTTATACCAAATATCCAAAGATTCTGACCAGTGGATCTAAAAAAAGATTTTTAAAGAATATCCCTCATATTGAACTAAGTAATAATTTAGGCTCCCACAGGGAGCCTAAATATGAACCCAGGAACTTGGCTTGAACAAACTTGAATCTCACCTCCAGTGGAATGCTGTATACCAAATATCAAAAGATTCTGACTGGTGGATGTGAAGAACATTTTTTAAGAATATTCCTCATATTGTACTAAGTTATAATTCGGGCTCCCACAGGGAGGCCAAATATCAACCCAGGGACTTGGATTGAACAAACTTGAATCTTACTCCCCTAAGGATGCTGCATACCAAATATCAAAAGCATTCATCTGCTGGATCTGAAGAAGATTTTTAAAGAAAATTCCTCATTTTGAACTAAGTTATCATTCAGGTTCCCAAAGCGAGCCCAAATATTAACCCAGGGACTTGGCTTGAACAAACTTGAATCTCATCCCCTGAGGATGCTGCATGCCAAATATCAAAACATTCCGACTGCTGAATCTGAAGAAGATTTTTAAAGAAAAATTCCTCATATTGATTAAGTTTAGTGTTGAAACGATTAGCCGACTAATCGATGTCGACGCGATTATTAAATTAGTCGATCCCTAAATCTGCTAGTCGATTAGTCGGAACATCTGTCCCAACCATACACCATCCCCTTAAATTCACCCAACATTGTTGCGAACGTCACAAGAAAACTCCCGAAATCAAAAAACAACCCACGTAAATAACGCGTTTGATGTTTCTGACTGCATGAATAACAACCCTAGTTGGCCAACTGACCAGAGATTGAATAAGACCAGGGGTGCGTGAAGTAAACAGGGAAAAATATATGGGTGAGCTTATTCTCGAGGGAGCAGCCTGCAGGAAAATTAGGACCCAAAGTTGACATGAAATTAGGCCACCTTCGGACATCAATTTGTTCACCAGGTACTGGTAAGTTCGAAATGTCTTACAGAAACATCAAAGAGAAGTTATGGAAGAACACATACCAGTTCGTATTTGGAACAATCTGTTATCACTAAAGAACCACCCCTACCAAAAGCCAGTATGTTTTAGGCATAGTTGAAGTAGGATTGCAGTTGTACGTCGCAGTATATACAAGGCATACCGGCAACAGTGCTCAATCAGTACCTCCAGTAGCAATGAGGCAAACAACCTCATTGCTACTTCACCCTGTTTAGTATTAAAGCAGTAACAGTGAAGTGTGCTTGAAGCATGGATACAGCATATATACAGCATGTTTCAATTATTTAAATTAAGGCCTCATGTAGACTGCTTTATTCAAATGAAGACCCCATGTATACTGTGGAGGCAGTGATTAGATATACTGTATAACGTTATGAATGCATTGATGGGGCAGTTTTGCAGCATAGGTGATGTAGTGATGCAGTATATTCCTGAGACAGTTCTGCAGTGTGGGTAAGGTTGTAATGTAGTATACTCCTTAGACACTATTGCAGCATGGATTAGGCTGTGATTGCAGTGAATTGGGGAGGCAGCATTGCAGTATACTGTTGAGGCGGCTTTACAGCATGTTTCATTTTGAGTACCTGCAGTAGCAAAGAGGCATACAACCTCGGCGCTACTTCACCCTGTTTAGTATTAAAGCAGCAACAGTGAAGTGTGCTTGGAGCATGGATGCAGCATACATGCAGCATGTTTCAATTATTTAAATTAAGGCCTCAGGTAGACTGCTTTATTCAAATGAAGGACCCATGTATACTGTAGAGGCAGTGATTAGATACACTAAAAAAGTATGATGAATGTATTACTGAAGTGGTTTTACAGCATATGTGATGTAGTGGTGCAGTATATTTTGGAGATGGAGAAGGCTGTAAGGCAGTCTTCTAATGAGACAGTATTGCAGCATGGATGAGGCCAATAGTCTATTCTTGAGGCTGCATTACAGCATAATCAAAATATGAAACAACAAAAGATATAAAAAGCTTATAGTGTGTCACGTTTCTTGCATAGTTGTAAAATTCTTTCACCATAATCCATTTTGAAAATCATTTGTGCTTTGCTTCCCTTCAAACGTCATGATGAAATCACTCACCAAATTTCAAATTCATCTATCAACTTGCATTCCATTTTACCTCAAAATCACCCCACAGATTGGTCAACTCACAGAGTATGAAATTACTTTTGAAAACCGATAAATGACATGACTATTTCATTGGTAAAGATACCTTTTGTAACTGTATATGCTATTAGCCAAGTGTGTTCTGGTTTTTTTTGCAAGATTTTATCACCAGCCTTTACCCTTTTTGCAGTCACAGTTAATCTTAGGTGCACAAAAGTTATCTTAACTACCTATACATAAATCAAATTGTTTTTTCAACATCATCCCAACTTCAATTCGGTTGAATATAATTTTCATATTGGGATTGTTGACTATGCAGCTGGATGACTTGCAGTGTTTAACTGGTTGAGGCTAGATTACTTCTGTAAGTTGCAATTTGTTCATCAAAATAATATATGTTTCATTAAAAATTTGTTAAAAATAGGGAGTGCGGTGGGTCAGTGGTAGACTGTTGGACTTCTATGCTAGAGGTCGCGAGTTTGATCCCCGTCTGGGACGACCCGCATTATGTCCTTGGGCAAGGCCCTTTATCCCGGTTGCCTACATTGGGGCATGATGACGTTGCCTACATGGGGGCATGATGACGCCGTGTACTAAGGCGTATTGCACATCGATGGTGCACATGTCTTCAACCGCTGTAACCCTGTTTGAGTGGAACTTGAACAGAGTTAGAATGTTGAGGAGCTGACAGCTGCTCATCGATGCTCGGTGGATCTCCGGGTACTCCAGCTTCCCCCACCCGTAAAATTGTCACAGTCACGATTAGCCATTGTGCATAAGAATGTCACTTTAAAAACAAATAAATAAATATTTTGTAAATTATCCTGGGAAAGTGGGACTATTTTTTTTATGTTTGAGTGATTTGGCTAGTGCAGGCTTGAAATAATAATCAGCTGACCTCTTGTTATTGCTTTGAAATGTCGTAATGTACATGTTTGCAGTCGAATTGGGTTGAATATTGTATAGTAAAATGGCATGTAGCATATAATAAAAAACAAGAGGCCCCAGGGGGCCTGAGGGCGCTCACCTGACATGGTAGTCTAAATATCAAACCAGGGACTTGATGAAGCAGTTGTGCCCACACAATACACAGGATTTTCCTTGTATTTTCATTTCCTGCACTTTTACATCCCAAAATTGAGATAAACACATAAAAAACACATTTTTTACATTTTTGTTCGGAAATTTTCGAAGTCCCAAACCAAATATTTTCAGCCTAAAATTTTTTTTCAGCCTAAATATGAACCCAGGGACTTGGCTTGAACAAACTGGAATCTCACCCCACTAAGGATGCTGCACACCAAATGTCAAAACATTCCGACTGCTGGATCTTAAGAAGTTTTTTTTTAAGAAAATTCCTCATTTTGAACTAAGTTACAATTAAAGCTCCCACAGGGAGCCCAAATATGGACCTTGGGAAATGGCTTGAACAAACCTGAATCTCTCCACCACCCCCCTCCCCCAAGGATGCTACATACTAAATAACAAAACATTCTGACTGCTGGATCTGAAGAAGATTTTTAAAGAAAATTCCTCATTTTGAATTAAGTTATAATTTGGGCTCCCACAGTGAGCCCAAATATGAACTCAGGGACTTGGCTTGAACAAACTTGAATCTCACCCCCTAAGCATGCTGCATACCCAATATCGAAAGATTCTGCCTGCTCGATCTTGAGAAGAAGATTTTTGAAGAAATTTGCCTGAAATGCACTAATTTCGAATTTGGGATTCCATACTGAGCCCAAATATGAACCCAGGAGGCTGATTTGAACAAACTTGAATCAGATCCACCCCACAATGTTGCATACCAAATATCAAAAGATTCTGCCTGCTGGATCTGGAGAAGAAGATTTTTTAGTATTTTCTCTAATATACATAGGGTGCTATCGGAGTTATGCCCCCTATGGAGCCCCAAGTGGGCATGTCCATTTCATTTGAACAAACTTGAATTGACATATGGTAATGGACATCCATACCAAGTTTCGAGCAAATCGACTTAGCGGTTTCAGAGGAGAAGTCGTTTGAAAAATGTTCACGATGACGGACGGCAAGTGATAAGTTTAGCTCCCTTCGGTGAGCTAATAAAATTTATGCTATTTTTGTGAATATCGGGAAGTCGAGCTTGTGAAAAATAAAACTGTGAGTATGATGAGGTTATTCCCGATATTCACTAAAATAGCTTACAGATCCTCTATAAAGTTGGAATAGCATTAACTTCTGATACTACTGGAAAAATTGGCATTTAATGGCTTGTAACAGTATTGAAGGCAAAGTGATGCGCCAAAGAGTGATGTCACTTGGGAAGCTACTGAGAGATATGCTTCTTTATCCGTCAAGTCGATGGATATTGAAAAATATCCTTTAGATACTTTTCAGTAATTGACATAGTCTAGTGGCTTAGAGCAATTTTTTCATGAAATCGTGACACACTGGATTAAAGCACCAAACTTTTTATATGTGTACTACATGATATCTATAACCATTCCAAAGGGTGGTGCCCGAGCTGGAAGACCCAGATTTCATAATAAATCCAATATGGCGGGAGTATAGCATTTTGTTGAAAATTGTTAACGAAACGTTATGATTTGTGAATATGTCTCAATGGCAGACTTATCTCTTATCTTCAATGTATTGAGTCTTACTTTTAGACACTAAAAATGTTTTTCCATGTTAATCACGATGCATTTCACAGAATCTTTAGTTTATTTTCCCCGTGGGAACCCCGGAAAGTAAGAAGCACTTGTTTTTCTGGGGTAAACCAATTCTGCTCTACCAGTAGAATAGGACCCAGTCACCAATGCTTGGGATAAAAGTATAAGTGGGCAACATGTGGATCGTATAGGACCTCGTACATTTTGTTTATTGTTTATTGGTGGTTAACGTCACATATTTATGCACCTTGGCTAATCGTGACACAACATGGAGATGAAGTCAAGAAAAAACAACCGTTGATCCACTTGTTGCCCATTTTAGAGGTATTTTACCCCAAGCATTGGTAACTGGGTCCTATTCTACTAGTAAGCGGTACTGGTTTACCTCAGTAAACAAGTGCTGCATACTTCCCGGGGGTCCCACAGGGACCTTGTGCATTTTAACATGTATTAGTGTATTGCTGTTTTGTAATTCGAAGTGAAAGTGAGACTAATTAATTTATATTTCTGTTTTTCAGATCAATGTTTTGACTTCGTTTAGCTGCTGAGATGGACTGGTGTTCTGGTGTGATCTGTGGAAAGACTGATGGTGACTTGAAATGCCCAGCAAACAATAAAACTAAGGAGAGTGCATTAACATCCTACAATGATTTTCTCAGAAATGTGCAGGGATTTCGTGACATCGATTGTATGCCAGTTGATTTCAATTATGGACCTGCTGAAACTGCAGAGGAATTCCTAAATAACTGTGCTAAATGGCACAAGTCGTGTCATATAAAGTTTGCCACCTCCAAGCTGGAACGGTCAAGAGAAAGGTCAAAAACCAAACGAAAATATGATGACGAGACGTGTGAGCGAAGATCTAAGCGCTGTTCAATAAACTTTAAATCACAAAGTTCAATTTCCAGTGATCAGTGCATCTTCTGCATGGGCACTGAGGGAACATTACATAATTGTTCTACCCTAACATTAGACGAGACTTTGAGGAACATGGCAACTAAACTTGAAGATACAGAACTTTTGGCAAGAATGGCAGGCGGTGATTTAGTTGCTATAGAGGCAAAGTACCATAATCGGTGTTTGACCAACTACAAGAACCGTTATCGAAGTATGGAGCGTAAGTTAAAGTCAGAGTCAACGGACGATAGCCTTGAAATCTTGGAATCTCATGTTTATGCAGAACTCATATCATACATAGAAACTAGTGTAGAAGAAGGTATATATGTTTTTCGACTATCTGAGCTACATCAACTGTATGAGAAGCGTTTGAGCAGGCTTGGCTCAAGAATAGACTATTAGAACATTTTTTATCAGATTGTCAAGAGCAAAGTGATGGACGAAATATTCTTTTAGTTTTCACTGAAGGTATGCAGAAGATGTTAAAGGATGCCATCAAATCCAGAGATTTTGAGCAAGATGCATTATCCATGTCTCACCTTTCAAAAGTTATCAGAAGGGAAATTATGGATGGAGACTTATTTCAGTTCTCTGGAACATTTCCCCCAGGATGTCAAGAGTCATCAGTGCCAGACAGTTTGAAGTTATTGGTTTCTATGTTGCTTTATGGTCCTAATATTAAAGAGATAGATCTGCTCAATTCGGAAGCTTGTTTGACGATATGTCAGCTTATTCTTTTCAACAGTAAAGGCAAAGCACGGCCTGGTACCAAAAAACGCCATGCCAAAGAACGAGAACCACCCCTCCCATTGTACATAGGATTAGACATACACACTAGAACTAGAAGCAAGAAACTTATTACACAGCTCAAAAAACTGGGTGTCAGTGTTAGCTATGAACGGGTTTTAGAGATAGAAGACTGGCTGACAACAGCTCTCTGTCAACGATACATAGAGGATGGCTTTGTTTGTCCAACACAGGTTCGAAGTGGAATTTATACTGTCGGTGCTTTCGATAACATTGACCATAACCCCTCGTCAGCTACAGCACAGGGGTCTTTTCATGGGACAAGTTTCAGTATTTTCCAGTTTCCAACGGCCAACAATCCTGGTATCACCAAGGATCCAGTGAAAGTTCCTGCAATTAACCCTAAAGCCAAAGTTTCTCTTCCGGATAGTTATCGTATAGTTCCTGCTGTTAATCTCAACGTTGCAAAAATTACAGTTTCTGAGGCAGTTACAAATGATGTTACCTCGAACAAACTTCCTGATGCAAAGAAAGAAGAACAATGTTGGATCAAACAGTGTATTCCACTTTTAACCAAAGAAGAGCTAACTAAAGATGACTTTACAGCCTGGAGTGCTCATCACGCCTCAAAGTCAAATGAAGAAGTTGAGTCAGGCATTGCTTCACTTTTGCCCCTATTCGAGGAAAAGGCTGCAACTCTCCCAATGGTCAAACATGGGATGACAATTATAAAAGATATAACTGAAAAGAATAATCCAGGCCAAGTACCTGTATTCGCCTGCGATCAGCCGTTATTTGCTTTGGCTAAATACGCTCAATGGCTTTGGCCAGAGGCTCTTGGTGAAAGTGCCTATATTGTCATGCTCGGTGGCCTTCATGTTGAAATTGCTTCATGGCGTGTGGTTGGCGACCTTCTTCAGGGCTCAGGTTGGACAGCAGCTCTAGGTGAATCTGGCATTGTCTCCTCGGGGACCGCAGAATCACTAATTGGCGTATCACATCTGACAAAGACGAGACACTATCACCAAGTGACAGCAGTGGCCCTAGGGAAGCTACAGCAAGATGCTTACGTAACTCAGTCTGAAATATGCCACAACGATACGTTTGAGAGTTGGAGAATCAAAATGGTTGAGAGAAGCCCAACGTACGCATTTTGGGATCTCATTCTACACTTGGAGTTACTTGTGCTTATTTTTGTAAGATCCCATCGTGAACGGAACTTTTCACTTTATGTTGAAGTTTTAGAAGAGCTTGTGCCTTACTTCTTTGCCTTAGATCATATGCACGATGGCTTCCGGTTCACATAAGAGACATGAAAGCGCTTCCCCAACAGGTCAGAGAGGAGTTTCAGCGGTTTTGGGTATTCCCGAAGACGAAACGTGTTTTCTCTACCATGCCGTTGGATCAGGCTCACGAGCAGAATAACAAGATCGTCAAGGAGAGTGGGGGTGCTCAATATGTTGCTTATGTTAAAAATGTTCTCTCAGACAGGAACGAATCCATTCATTGCCCGATCAAAAAGAACAAACTGCCACTTTTCAAGAGTCCATCTAATAGACATCCATCCAAGAGTAAACAAAAAGCAGCCGATTTGAAAAGTCGGACAAGTCTGTCATATCAAAAGCCAAAGGTGAGCCGATGCCCATCTCGGATCACGAGGAAGCTGATACGCGGATGTGTCTTCATGTTCTGGATGCCATTAGGAAAGGAGCCTGTAATGTCCTCGTCAGTACTATAGACACTGATGTCATTGTTATACTAGTTGGAATATTTCATGGACTCTTAGAGGATTATCCGGACATTCAACTGTGGGTAGCATTTGGCAAGGGAGGCAACTCAAGACATTACCATATTAATTCAATTTGTAATCATTTATCCAAACCAAAGTCTGAAGCTCTCCCATTCTTTCATGCGTTCACAGGATCCGACACAACTTCTCAGTTTGGTGGAAGAGGGAAGAAATCGGCCTGGAAAGCTTGGAAAGCTTATCCCGAAGCTACAGACACTTTCTGCTTCTCTAAGAATGAACCATTTGTACCATTAGAACAAGAATCGCAACACTTTGAAATGATAGAACGCTTTACATGTATCCTCTATGACCACACCTCCTCATGCCATCGTGTCAATGAACAAAGACAAGAACTATTTTCCCAAGCCGGAAAAATTAAAATGATGGAGAGTCTTCCACCTACTCAGGATGCTCTTCTGCTCCATGTTAACCGAAGCATCTACCAGGCTAGCATCTGGTCCTCAAGCCTTCTTTCTCTACAAAATGTACCTAGTCCAGAAACCTTTGGTTGGTATAAAGAAGGAGACTCATGGCAACCCCTCTGAATGACATTGCCAGAAGCATCAAAAAGTTGTCGAGAGCTAGTTAAGTGTTCATGCAAAGCACTTCCTCTGTGTTCAAGGCGATGTGAGTGTCGAAATAGTAATTTGGAGTGTACAGCCCTTTGCCGGTGCAAGGGTGACTGTGATCGTTAATTTGTTTATAGTGAATATAAAACACGAAAGAATAAGTATTCTCATGAAAATGAACGTTATGTATATTCGAGATAGAATACATTTTAATTTCATCAACTTTGCGCCATTTGAGGGTACACAGACATATTTATTTTCATGTTTCATTTACTAATTCTCTAACAGAAATTGTAAAAAATCACCCCCACCCAACATATGGGTATTGATAGGAAAGCTCTCTGTGAGTGGTTTTCGATGAATACGGATGTGTTGGGTTTGGGTGATTTATTGGCAATTTCTACTGTTCTCCTTATTTTTCTCACGGGTGGTCACAGATTTGTTTGTTTGTTTGTTTGTTTGTTTGTTTGTGGTTAACCGTGGCTAATCATGACACGACATGGAGCTGAAGTCATGAAAAACTGATTGCTGATCCACATGTTGCCGATTTTAGACGAACTTGACCATAGTAAACAAGTGTTGCTTACCTTCAGAGGTTCCCACGGGGAAGAGGTCCCAGGTGTTAAAGGGTTACATAAAAGAATAACAGTGCACTGAAGTGTGACTACCAATTGAACAGGGCATTTCTGTCATTAATTTCTTTCTAATTATAGCCTTTTTATGAAGGAATGTAAATTAAAATCGTTACAAAAGTGCCCGATTATGTACAATGGCCGCCATCTTGGATTTCTCAAAAAATAGGTCACTCAGTCCGGGCACACCACTTGGAGTAGTTTATTTATGCTACAAAGATTAACATCTGTAAGTTTGGTGCTTTAATCCACCTTGTCACGATAATGTCCCTAAGCAATTGGACTAACAGGCGAGCAAATGATAAATTATAGTATGTCTTAATAACAAAGTTTCAGCTTTAAAATGTTTTACCGTCATGAGACTAAGGATGTAACCAATTCAATCTGGTTTGCCAGACACAATAAGCTTTGTCAAACGGGAGTGAAATTAGAGCTGCATGGTATATTGATAAACCGATATATATCGGTATTCAAACCAATATCGATTGAATACCGGTGTAAATACAAAAATATCGGTTTATCGTCATTATTTATTTAACCACAATTTAATTTTCAAGATGTCTTCAGTTTGTTAACTGAAGCCCCGAATGAATAATATTATCTCTTTAACCAAGAAATCGTCTGCATGTGTTCACGTAATATACAATTTAGGCAGTTGAAAAAAAAGTGTGAAAAATTTCAACAAAACTAGATCATGTGACCCTTCATTGGAACAATCTCGATGAGCTTGTTCCAATGAGGGGTCAAATGATATTGTTTTGTAGAATTTGTTTTGGAAAATCTTTAAAATAATAAACTTTGATATATTGTCTGCCTTGGGTAAAGGTTTTTCGAACCGCATCATCAAGGCATGCTAATTCGTTCCGACTGTAATGCCTCAGGTCTCGATTGTGGTACTAATGTTCATTTTTCTGAACAGTTCTCGATATACCGGTATACCGCGGTATTTTTTTGAATACCGATACCGGTATTCAGTTTTGAATATCGTGCAGCCCTAAGTGAAATGGTTTATTTTCTTGTTGCATGATGGGAAAAAAATTGCTACTTGAAATTTTGGTATTATGACATCTTAACCCTTTACCCAAAGAATCGCCGCATCCACCCGCGTAATATGCAAATTCAGCAGTTGAAAAAATAATATTTTTTGAAAAATTTCAACAAAACCATATCATGTGACCCCTCTTTGGAAGGGGCACATCGAGCTCATTCCAATGAGGGGTCACATGATATGGTTTTGTTGAATTTTTCGAAAAAAATTAAAAAACTGAATAAATAATTTTAACTTAATAAATTTTGATATTGTCTGCATTGGGTAAAGGGTTAAAGACCTGATAAAAAATACCCTAAATTTTAAATTGAAAATTTTATTCCAGAAAACCAACTGTATAAGTCAAATAACGAAAGCTTGAGAAAGTGTATTTGTGAGTGCACATGGAAGTTTTAATGATTGTTTATTGCCTCAGAGTCTAGATGACTACAGTTTTCTCTGCCTGCTCTTCATTAAGGGAACAATCACAGCTAAACTCTTCTTTAGAACCAATTCTGAAAAGAGAAAAGATACCTATGTGTAAATCAATAGTTGTAAAAGAACATTTCTTGTACACATTCTATTCTTAATGTAAAAAGTCTACGCTCAACAGAAGGATGGACGGACAATGAACAGAAAGTGATTGTTAAGTTCCCACTGACTTTGGCACGTGAGCTAAAAATGAATAAACAAAAATTAACAAGATTACCCAACTTCTGCTGCCTTCTCCAAAATATGACCTGATTACAAAAAATACCAATAAATATATATATGGATAAATGCTGATGTTTTAGTGACTAAACTGACCTAAACGTGTATATAATTCCTAGGAGATCTTCCATTTACACTTCACTGTTTAATTAATATTCCCAGAACATGACCATTGAAACAATTGTCTTGAAAAATTAGTTTTTACACCCAAAGCATAGCTCACATGACCCACCTCATTAAAACATTGCTCAAGAATTTATTCCAACAATTGGTCATAAGATGTTTTAGATGTAAAAATTGTAAAATGATAGTACAGGGTGGAAAATTTCCTCAAAATTAATAATAGTATAGGGTCGAATAATAGTATAGGGTTGAAAATTCCAAGATGTGAGCCAGCCGTTATGCTCAGAGCCATTTTTATAACACAGAAGTCTGATGCTCTTGAAGTGGTGAAGGGCTAAATTACATTCGGTAATCATAATTTTCACATGGATTTGACTTGTTGCATAGATTTGACTTGTTGCAATTTACTACAGGCACTCTTCCATAAATTGCAACAAGGCAAAACAGTGATGGTACGAAGCACATCCACTGGGTACTAGGTCTTAAAGTTATGTTAGCAGTACTTCAGAATAAAGCCCAAATTATGCTTCCAGCTCTCTACCAATTAACATTTCCATTGCATCCTGTGTTTGCTTGTACGTAACATGTACCTTACCAGTTTGTTTGGGTGAACTTGAGATAAGCGGCCGCTCTGCACATTCGATTGCTAAAAATTAATAATCACAATTTGTTGTGAATGTCCTAGTTACATTTCACCCGAGCTTCGCAGTCAGGAAATACTACTAAGCCACTCAAAACTTGTTCTGTTAAATCCTGCAAGGTTTAAATGAATGTTGAGTGAAAGCACGCAGCCACAAGACGGCGACATCAAAAGCATGCAGATGCCCACAAAGCTGCATTCAACTGAATCACTGATGAGGATTGTGACATCTATATATGCACTTTATACATGAATTTTGGACCGCAGCCAAAACCACTTGTTCTCGTCCCACGGTGATAACAAAGGTACCCAAGAAGTTCCGTAAAGATCGGTTCATAAATACAGACTCTAGCCCGAGCCGAATTGACATGTGTACTTACTGTGTGCAAGAAGCACTGAATAAATCAAAGTTCATCTAAATAAAGACTAATTTGCATAATTTCTGCACGAGAAAAAAAACCTGTATATACAGTCCTCGGAATTAGCGACGGCATTCGGCAATGTCGTTGCAAACGCCGCCGCCGTGGGGCATGACGACAGCATTTTCGTGCCGACGCAAATTGGCAGCCATAATATTTTTTTACTTGTCCCAATCACCTGAAGTCCGTCAGAACTGATCATCCAACCCTACATAACATATGTTTTATAGTCGTAACTGGTGTATAAAATCAATATTTGAGGAAATATCTTATATTAATTAATTTGGAAAGTAAGTTTGTACAAAATGTATGTGGTTGAAAAACTGTTCATAACCAGTTGTTTTTCGTTTGTTTGTGTTTTTTCGAAAGAACCGCCTTGTTGACTGTGATGCATGTTTAAAATAACCCAGGAATTCCTGGGAAATTTCCTTTTGACGTCACTCCTTACATAAATACAACCAATCGAATTCTTCGTTTCATGAAAGTATGCTAAATTTGTGTACTGGGACAATGCGGCAGTTCTATTGGTCATTGATGTAATCTCAACAGAGCATGTAGTCATGTTCCATTTTAATTTTAGCATTCTCCACTTGTAGCATATGTAAACTGTACAACCTCAAACAAACTGAATTGGAAAACAATCAATCAGTTCAATAAACAAGAAGCCCCAAGGAGCCTTAATCGCTCACCAGACAAAGTGGTTCAAAGAAGTATTTGGGGTCACATTCAGTTAGACATGGTTCATCAAACACTACAAAGGAATGAAGTCATGAGAGACAAATTTTATGGAACTAGGAACATGGCTTGAGCAAACTTGAATCTTACCCCCACCGCCCCCCCCCCCCCCCCCCCCCCCCCCCCCCACACACACACACTAAGAATGCTGCATACCAAATATCAAAAGCATTCATCTCCTGGATCTGAAGAAGAAGATTTTTAAAGAAAATTCCTTATTTTGAACTAGGTTATCATTCGGGCTCCCAGAGTGAGCCCAAATAAGAACCCAGGTATTTGGCTTGAACAAACTTGAATCTCACCCCCTGAGGATGCTGCATGCCAAATATCAAAACATTCTGACTGCTGAATCTGAAGAAGATTTTTAAAGAAAAATTCCTCATATTGACTAAGCTATAATTCAGGCTCCCACAGGGAGCCCAAATATGGACCCAGGGACTTGGCTTTAACAAACTTGAATCTCACCCCCCTAAGGATGCTACACACCACATATCAAAACATTCCAACTCCTGGATCTGAAGAAGAAGATTTTTTAAGAAAATTCCTCATTTTGAACTAAGTTATCATTCGGGCTCCCACAGTGAGCCCAAATATGGACCTAGGGACATGGCTTGAACAAACTTGAATCTCACCCCCCTAAGGATGCTGCATACCAAATATCAAAACATTCCGATTGCTAGATCTGCAGAAGAAGATTTTTAAAGAAAATTCCTCATTTTGAACTAGGTTATAATTTGGGCTAACACAGTGAGCCCAAATATGAACCCAGGGACTTGGTTTGAACAAACTTGAATCTTCACACCCCCCTAAGCATGCTGCATACCCAATATCAAAAGATTCTGCCTGCTGGATCTTGAGAAGAAGATTTTTTAAGAAATTTGCCTGAAATGCACTAAGTTCGAATTCGAGCTTCTATACTGAGCCCAAATATAAACTCAGGGGGCCAATTTGAACAAACTTGAATCAGATCCACCCCACAATGTTGCATACCAAATATCAAAAGATTCTGCCTGCTGGTTCTGGAGAAGAAGATTTTGTCAAGAAATTTGCCTGAAATGCACTAAGTTTGAATTCAAGCTCTTATAGGGAGACCAAATATGAATCCAGGGGGCCGATGTGAACAAACTTGAATCAGATCCGACCCACAATGTTGCATACCAAATATCAAAAGATTCCGCATGCTGGATCTTGAGAAGAATATTTTTTAAGAAATATGACTGAAATGCACTAAGTTCGAATTCGGGCTTCTATACTGAGCCCAAATATGAATCCAGGGGAGCGATTTGAACAAACTTGAATCAGATCCACCCCACAATGTTGCATACCAAATATCAAAAGATTCTGCCTGCTGGATCTGGAGAAAACGATTTTTTAAGAAATTTGCCTGAAATGCACTAAGTTCGAATTTGGGCTTCTATACCGAGCCCAAATATGAATCCAAGGGGCCGATTTGAACAAACCTGAATCTGATCCCCCTACAGATGTTGTATACCAAATATGAAAGAATTCTGCCTGGTGAATCTGAAGAAGATTTTTTTTGATTTTGGAAAGAAATTCATGGGTGCTATCAGAGTTATGCCCCCTGTGGTTCCCCCTGTAATCCTCATATTGAACTAAGTTAAAATTCGGGCTCCCATAGGGAGCCCAAATATGAACCCAGGGACTCGATTTGAACAAACTTGAATCTGACCTCCCTACAGATGTTGTATACCAAATATGAAAGAATTCTGCCTGGTGGATCTGAAGAAGATTTTTTTTGATTTTGGAAAGAAATTCATGGGTGCTATCAGAGTTATGCCCCCTGTGGGCGTGGCAACTTTATTTGAACAAACTTGAATTGACATATGATAGGGAACATGCACAGCAAATTTTGTTGAATTTGGTCCAGTAGTTTGTGAGGAGAAGTCGATAATGTAAAGTTTACGACGGACAGACGGACGACGGACAGAAAGTGATTAGTAAAGCTCCCCTTGAGCTTCGCTCAGGTGAGCTAAAAAATAAACGCATTGAGCACAAAACAAGGGTGAGTTGGAAAATAATTCTTGTTGTGTTTATCGGGTCAGAGTCAACTCGCCCCGGGTTGATGCGCAATGCAAATATTTCTCTCTCTAACAGTTACTGTCAAAACCGATAGGCTAATAATGCATGGATGCGAGTTACAACCAGCCCCTAAAATTAGGACAACCAGTCAATCAATTGATCACTTAATCGAACTACAGCTTGTCCAACTGACCACCCGCCGGTGATCTCTTGTCCATTTGAAGTCAGCTGTTCTGATTAATGATTATTATTCACTTAGTGCCATAATACTGTCATCCAAACAATTCAATTCAAATATGCCGTCGCTGATAAAAATTTGCCTTCGCAGAATTTTTGGCGACGGCAATGTTGAGTCGTCGCAATATTTTCCTAATTCCGAGGACTGATTATATGTGATGTATCCCATGGTACTAAACATTCACACAAAAAATTATTCAAATCAGCGCTTTCATATGGAAGTTCTGTGCAAAAATCTGATTGCACCTAATTTTGAACAAAATGGCTGCCATTGGCCATCTTGAATTTTGGACCGGACCCCAAAACACTCGCTCTCATCCCACGGTGATACCAAAGGTACCCAAGAAGTTTCGTAAAGATCGGTTCATAAATATGGCCTCTAGCCCAAGCCGTAATGGCATTTGCACTTACAGTGCTAAAAGTAACACTAAATAAACCAAAGTTAGTCTAATTTGCATAATTTACGCATGAGAAAAAAAAATGTATTATATGTGACTAGCGGGTGTACCGGGCATTGCTCGGGAGAAGATGGTTATATCAATATACCCTCAGATATGATCGGCTCAGCCATATTCGAAGTAGGTCAAGGTCAACAAATTCAAGGTCAAGGTCACCCCGTACAGGCACCCCGATAAAGTCAAAATGGTCGATGGGTCAATATATACCTGAACATATTAAACTTCAGCCAGATCAGCCCAGCCGTTTTCGAAATAAAAGGTCAAGGTCACCAGTTTGAAGGTCAAGGTCACCCCGCACAGGCACCCCGATAAAGCCAAAATGATCGATGGGTCAATATACCCGCACATATGTAATTTTAGCACGATCGGCCCCAGCCGTTTTCGAAATAAAAGGTCAAGGTCGCCAATTTCAAGATCAAGGTCACCCACACGGGCACCCCGATAAAGCCAAAATGATCAATGGGTCAATATACCCGCACATATGGAATTTTAGCCTGATTGGCCCAGCCGTTTTCGAAGTAAAAGGTCAAGGTCATCAATTTCAAGGTCAAGGTCATCAATTTCAAGGTCAAGGTCACCCCCACACGTGCACAGCACCCATCCCATGTTACTCGCAGTGACGAATTACCCCCGTGTACAAAATTTGAGATCGATCGGTCGAGAAATGGAGTATCACCCAGAACAAAGATAGAGAGATTTATTATATTTATTTATTTATTGGTGTTTAAGGTCACATCTTTATGCACAAGGCTAATCATGACCATGACAGTTTTATGGGTGGAGGAAGCCGGAGTACCCAGAGTCAGAGAGAACCACCGAGCAACACGAACAACTGTCAGCTCCCCAACATACTAACTCCACACAAGCAGGGTTAGCATTGGTTGAAGACAAGTGCACCAACGACGTGCAGTACGCCTCAGAGTCAGACTTAGTGCACAGCGTCCACGTGGCCAATGGAGATGAAGTGTCTTGCCTAAGGACACAACGCGTGAGATTCGAACCGAGGACCTCTCGGCTTGCAGCCTGCACCTCTACCTACTGAGCCACTGAGAGGGAAGGAATGGGTTTACATTTTTCGCATGTTATTTCAAATTGTGCTGTTGGGGGGGGGGGGGGGGGAGGGGGGATTTCGCTTATCAATTTACATTGTGTTCATGTGGTATTGAATGATCCGATTTATTTCAAAATATAAAATAAGTAAAAATTAAATATTAAATTAAAGACTCAAAATCGTAATCTTCGACGAATCGTCCAAAGAACAACGGAAATTAGCGACGAATAGTCCATTGGAAATTCGTCGGCAATTTCCGTTCACGACGAATCTCCAGATTCTACGACGAATGTGCAATCACGACGAATCGACCAGCAACCCGACAGGCAACGGACGACGACGGACGCCACGTGATGAGAAAAGCTCACATGGCCTTTTAGGCTAGGTGAGCTAACAAGTAAAATCAAAACATTCTAATTTCTGTTTGGCCAACTTTAAATTTGGGCCCCACATTGCCACACAAGTTACAACAACAAGCAGCAATGCCAAAGGAGATTGTGACACGATTCGTGTACATTTGCGTAAATTGGGGAACGGGTATTGAACTTAGGGCTGTTAACAACAGGCAATCGTGGACTTGCAAAATGCACTCTAGGAAATCAACAATCACTTTTCAAATTCAGGAAAGCCTTGCACCGACACACGTGCACAAATGCCACAACGTAACATTGAACGTTGATGACAAACAAACCGTGCTGTGGTTCACAAGAGTTCCAAAACTTAATTGCATTAAAATTTAATTTAATTTCAAATTCAGTAGATCAAACTAAAACGGAAATATAAGGCTTCGAAAATTGCTAGTTTTCGTACTCACCAGATATTTGTTATTATTCCACGTTGTGAACATCCACTTCCAAAATCGACTGGACGCTGGTATTTTTCGAAACTCCAACTTTGCAGACGTCAGTTCTTCAGCCAGCCCAAGTTCAGGAACATGCATGGTGTATTGTTTTTCATATGACGATTTTCTTCACACAATCGTAATATTAATATGTTGGTCCTCATTCCGACGTAGTTGGTCAAAGCTCTTCATGTTGAGACAGAAAATTACTCCGGATAAAACAAAAAAGAATATTTTTAACCTACGCAAAATCATCACCATTCAAGGTCAAAGAGTTTTCAGAAATGAGGTAAATTTAACGTCACGAAACGTCACGAATTGCACGCGCGCGTATTTCGAAACAAGATTTGTTTGTTGTGTTTGAGAATAAGAGTCGCTGCAAGTGTGATTGTGGGCCTAGAATTTGTACAGAATGAAAGGCAGTAACATTCATTTTACAAGATTATGGGCACAGCAAGCTTTGACTTAGGCCAATTATGCCCAAGCTCTATTTAGCATCTAATCTGTAGCCCAACTTCCTTCGTTTGATGCACACTGTCACTGGTCTACAGACCACGCTGTCTTTTCATTCGAAACAAGTCAAAATCAATCTCCGAAGCCTGAATCACCAACGTCATGTTCTTTTGTGTATATGGGCCCCCACTCCTCCCGGAAAGTGTAAGTTGAGTGTTTTATCCCCAACAAAAAACATTCAGTTCAAGAGTCTTTAGGTTTATAAACATAGGTGTTTAATTTTATTGGAACGTAGCCCCACTAAGGGTGGGGGGGACCACCAAAAAAAAACAAAAAAAAAATGAAATCAGAAGGCATTTTCAGAGCCTCTGGAAATACAATTTTGCTGGTAGTGGTAACAACATCTCCATCGGATGCTTGTTCTGCCTAGGCTGAAATCCGCTGGAGGAGCAGGATGGGGGGGGAGGGGGGGAGGGGTACAAGCCTACCAGCAGCTGAACTTCTCAGGTCTAATTAATAGACCAATACGTGTATAAGCCTACTCTGTACTCATTCGGCAGTGATTGGCCCCAATGGTCAGACATGTCGTACCATAGGCCTTTAGCCTTCCATTTTTATGGGTGCAGCAGATTCTCTGAGGCAACACTATAGTTCCCCCCACCCCTTCAATTTACAAGGCAATCATTTGGGCCTATATTTTGTGGGCTAATTGGTTATCTGTATAGTGTGTGTGTGTGGGGGGGGGGGGGGGGGTGCTTAGTTAATCTACGTAACGGCAAAAAATGAATAAAAAAGTTTAGAACTCTAAAAAGGTTTAGGCCAAAATATGAACTGAGGATAGGCCTAGATAATCTGCGCAAACCACGCACTCTGTCTTTAGCCTAGCACTGAAATAAAATATAGGCGTATTTTTTCAGCCGGCTGGCCGAAGCGAGCGTCACCATAAAAAATACCACTGCCCTCATCATGCAGAATGAAAGGGAGTTCAAAAGGCGTGATATGGGAGATAGTGGCATAGATTCGAGGGTGTACGTGGCGCTAGCACCCCCCCCACCCCCCCCCCCCCCTCAAAAAAAAGAAAGAAATGAATTGAAAAAACATGTCAAATCATTTTCGTTTGGAGTTTTTTTTTGTTGGTGAAACTGTTCAAAATAAAACAAAAATTATTTATTGTTGGCCAAAACATGCACGTTACACTCAGAAAAGTGGGAAGACGAGAGTGTTGTCACCTGAGCACGGTTAAACCCCCAACCCCAACTAATGAAATTTGGTCTCCCAAAGTTCTGGGTTTGAGGGGCGCCTCTTCTCATTCACGAATTTCATGCAAAGCACCATCCCACGTGCTTAGCGGCGAGTTGATGCACACACGATGAGGGGTAGGTCAATCCCCACTCTTGGCTTAGCGGGAAAACAAATAATTTGGGCTGGCGGGAGACCCTCGCAGACTAAGCTATAAACCTATGCCTATAATGCATGGGATAAACTACAGTATGCTTGGAAGTTATATGCCGAGTTATCAGCAATAACATGCACATAGGCCCACACACACACCCTGTACTCCCGAAGTGGGTGTCCATGCGTTATCGTGGGCACCACCATGTCCCCTGCATTGTATTTTTTTTTTTTGTGAAAAGTTCAAGTTACAAAAATAGGGCATGTGCCACTGGTGCATTTTCATTTGAAAATGTACTGCTCCAATTTCTCATTTTCTCTGCGCATGTTTCATGTCAACTGGTGAACTGAACATTCTTCAACGATGTCAGCCATTGGGCTTATCAACTTATTCAAAATTGCAGCGCCCGTTGACTTGGGGAAGCTTGCACGTGTTCACTCATGCACTGTAGGCCTATAGTGGATAGTATATTGTCTACAGGCCCGCATGTGGTTTATGAAATGGTTTCATGCGAAAATAGCCTACATTTCGTCGAATGTAAAAGAATCGCCCCATATATCTGCTTTAGGGTTGAATTGATTGGTCGACTATATGTTGACGATGCTAGATGTTGTCGACGCTGATAGGCCTGTAGCCCAATGTTGTTTGGATTTCCGTGCCGACAGTAGAAGGAGAGAGACGAAACGCCCCTGCTTGGTGGCCCATGCTGGGGACCCTGGATGTAACGTCATATCACGAGCCCCAGTTACGTCATGTTTTGATGATGGTCGCCCAAGTGAGTGGCCATCTTGTGACGTCATGATCCCCATAGTGACGAGTGTTCTTCGTTCGCAAGTGCAATGCGTGTCAAGGCGATACGTGCTCCGTCAGCCATTTTGTATACTGGGTCGTCATCTTAGTTTCTACGACAGCATGTACTTGCCATGTAACCCATAGGCACGCAGCAGGGCAGATGAAGGGGTGGTGGGGGGGCGGGGATTCGTAGGGTATGTTGGATTAATTAGGAGTAATTACCACAAACAACCCGACAATCTGTCTCCAAATCACCTAAAACAGTCTAAAATCACCGAAACGGGACTTGGCAAATCCACCATCTATATAAAAGTACAACATAGTGCTATAGAACCTTGATGTCTCCTGGGGTTTGTGCGACTGAACCAGAATGCGTCTAATTACCGCAAATAACCGATTCGGAGTCTTTCAGAATCCTCTGCTTCACCCTATAAGCTATGCTACAGTTAGGTCCTATTCAACCCTTTTCATTTGTTCTGGAGTATACTATAGCCTTTAAGGAGCATCATCCATTTTGCTGTCGAAATATTTTTTTTATGTGTTATGGCACTTTAAATATACAAAATAGCCGAATATTTATTTCAATGAAAGTTGGAATGAAGATTGTTTATGGGAAAGGTTTTCAAATAAGTCATGTCCCTGCAATGAAACAAAGAAAATAGGCCTACATGCAATCACCTCCCCACATGCGGCATTATGTCTGTTTTCTATCTCTTTTGTGGGTGGTCCAATCGTCACTAGACTCAGGTGTTTTGGGCCTTTCCGATGTGTGGGTGTGAAGGTGAGGGTAAAGTAATTGCTGTAAAACAAAGACAATAATTTCACATCTCCCATCTCAATGGTCTGATTGACACAAACTGTTGATAACGGGTGTACATGGATTCTACAGTTCGTACTGGGTTTTATTTCTCTTGCTGTAAAACAAAGACAATAAACATCTCGCGCGTGAATGCCTGCTGTTGAAAATATGGCCACCTTTTTGTCTCTTTGCCTTGTATCTTAGGTTTGGTCAAAAGGATCTCAGTGAAATTCAGAATGAAGATTGTTTATGGGAAAGGTTGTCCCTGCAGTGGAACAAAGAAAATAGGCCTACATGCAATCACCTCCCCACATGCGGCATTATGTCTGTTTTCTATCTCTTTTGTGGGTGGTCCAATCGTCACTAGACTCAGGTGTTTTGGGCCTTTCCGATGTGTGGGTGTGAAGGTGAGGGTAAAGTAATTGCTGTAAAACAAAGACAATAATTTCACATCTCCCATCTCAATAGTCTGATTGACACAAACTGTTGACAACGGGTGTACATGGATCTCACAATTTCTGCTGGGTTTTATTTCTCTTGCTGTAAAACAAAGACAATAAACATCTCGCATGTGAATGCCTGCTGTTGAAAATATGGCCACCTTTTTGTCTGTTTGCCTTGTATCTTAGGTTTGGGCTATAGGATCTCAATGAAATTCAGAAAGAAGATTGTTTATGGGAAAGGTTTTCAAATGAGTCATGTCCCTGCAGTGGAACAAAGAAAATTGGCCTACATGCAATCACCTCCCCACATGCGGCATTATGTCTGTTTTCTATCTCTTTTGTGGATGGTCCAATCGTCACTAGACTCGGGTGTTTTGGGCCTTTCTGATGTGTGGGTGTGAAGGTGAGGGTAAAGTAACTGCTGTAAAACAAAGACAATAATTTCACATCTCCCATCTAAATGGTCTGATTGACACAAACTGTTGATAACGGGTGTACATGGATCTCACAATTTCTGCTGGGTTTTATTTCTCTTGCAGTAAAACAAAGACAATAAACATCTCGCGCTTGAATGCCTGCTGTTGAAAATATGGCCACCTTTTGTCTGCATTGTATCTTAGGTTTGGGCTGTAGGATCTCAATGAAATTCGGAATGAAGATTGTTTATGGGAAAGGTTTTCAAATGGGTCATGTCCCTGCAGTGGAACAAAGAAAATAGGCCTACATGCAATCACCTCCCCACATGCGGCATTATGACTCTTTTCTATCTCTTTTGTGGATGGTCCAATCGTCACTAGACTCAGGTGTTTTGGGCTTTTCCGATGTGTGGGTGTGAAGGTGAGGGTAAAGTAATTGCTGTAAAACAAAGACAATAATTTCACATCTCCCATCTCAATGGTCTGATTGACACAAACTGTTGATAACGGGTGTACATGGATCTCACAATTTCTACTGGGTTTTTATTTCTCTTGCTGTAAAACAAAGACAATAAACATCTCGTGCATGAATGCCTGCTGTTGAAAATATGGCCACCTTTTTGTCTGTTTGCCTTGTATCTTAGGTTTGGGCTATCCGATCTCAATGAAATTCGGAATGAAGATTGTTTATGGGAAAGGTTTTCAAATGAGTCATGTCCCTGCAGTGGAACAAAGAAAATACATGCAAATAACCTCCCCACATCGCCACATGTTGTATATGTCTTTGTTCCCTGTCTCTCATGCGGATGGTCCAGTTGTCCCTAGACTTCAGTAACAGATGTTTCTGGACTTTACAAGTACTTCTGTGGGGTGGGGATTAATTTTATGCTGTAAAACAAAGACAATAATTTCACATCTCCCATGTTGATGGTCAAATTGAGACCAACTATCAGTAACAGGTATACCTGGATCTCACAATTTCTACTGGGTTGGATTTCTACCTGCTGAAAAACAAATACAATAAACCCACAATGTGTGTATGCCTAGTGTTGAAATTATGTCTGTTTGCATTGTATATCAGGTTTGGATTATCAGATCCCGAAATTTGGAATGAAGATTGTTCATGGGAAAGGCTTTCAAATGAGTCTCTAATAATATTTCTGACATTTCATTTTTGGCACTTATTCCCCTTTTGAACTTTAAAAATTTGCTGTTTGCCTTGTAAATTAGCCAATTTTCTGTCTGTTCGCGTCGAATCTCAGGTTTGGGTCATCAGATTTCATTGAAATTTAGATTATGGGAAAGTCTTTCAATTGTCATTTCCCTGCAGTAAAACAAAGAAAATACATGCAAATCACCTCCTGACAAGTGTCATTTTGCCTGTACTCTATCTTTCATGTGGATGGTCTGATCGTCACTAGATTTCAGTAACAGGTGTTTCTGGCATTCACAATAAAATTACCTCTCAGGATGGGGATAAGGGTTGGGGTGGAGAGTAATGGCAGGGGATAGAGATTGGGTAGATTATTTTTGCTGTAAAACAAAGACAATAATTTTGCTGTTCCCCTTGTGAAATAGCCATTTTTTTCTGTTTGCCACATTGGGCTGTTGTATCTCAATGGAATTTGGAATGCTGATTGTTTATGGGAAAGGCTTTCACAGTACCATGTTTTATTTCTTCTCTTTCTATTGTTTGGCGGAATCACGGTGAGGGTATGCACCAAGGCATGGCCTACCTCTTGTTGTATTTAGCTTTTCTGGCTTCTTCAGGCGAGTCCTGAACCTATATATTCCAGGTCTTATTATGTCCCAGACTGATCTAGTTGGAGTGGGTATCTAGTGGAGAGCTGTATCCATCCGATCATTTGTACGTAATGTTTGTTACATACATTACGTAGTTCATAACACAAATGTGTCCGTCCAACATACATGCTGCTCTAGCACTGTCATTATTTGTTGAATTCAAATAACTTTTGCCATGATTATACCTCAAAATGAGAGAACAGATCCTACAAGAGAATTAATATCTTCACATAAGATTTACAGAGTTATTTGCCCTTGTTAACTAAGGGGATGACTGAAAAAAATGTGTCCGTCCAACATATTTGCTGCTCTAGCTCTGTCAACATATGTGGGATTTAAATAATTTTTGTCATGCTTGTACCTCAACATTGGGGAACGGACTCTACATCAGAATTAATATCTTCGTATAAACATTTACTGAGTTATTCTCCCTTGTTTAACTTAGGAGATGATTGAAATATGTCTTCACACTCATTTCCGGGCAATAATTTTTGTCCTGTTGGTCACACAATGCCGATACTTCACAGATTGGTTAATAGGACAATGTTTTGCATTGATTTTGGGATCTGTAGGTCAAAGGTCAAGATCACTGTTGCTATAAATAGGTTTTTGGTTTCTGTGCAGTAACTAATTTCCTTTTACGTACTATGCTATAAGTTCATATTTTTATTGCATATGAGGTATCGATGGTTGGGATTACATTTGGGATCAATAGGTCAAATGTCAAGGTCACTGTTACTATAAATAGATTTTTGTTTTCCCTGCAATAACTTTAGTTTCCTTCTACGTACAAGGCTATGACATCACACGGATTATCTATGAGGTATCAATCATTGGGATAATGTTTTGCTATGCTTGTACCTCAACCTGGGGGAATGGAGCATACGGAATATTTTTCTGTAAACATTTTATTTGCCCTTGTTTAACTTATAAAAAAAATATTCTGTAAATCTTGGTTACAGCATAACTTGAACAAAAGTTAACAGATTTCAATTCTTTTTGGTATATGTCTCTATAGTAACAATGTCTACATCAAGTTCGATGACCAGAGATATCTGATGAAAATTATGTGAGTTACTGCCCTTTGTTCACGAAAAAATATTGTGTAATGCATGTTTATAACTTAAACAAGAGTAAGCAAGTTCCAATTCTTTTCGGTAAATGTCTCTATGGCAACAATATCTATGTCAAGTTCGATGACCAGCGATATCCAGTGGAAACTATTGGAGTTATTGCCCTTTGTTTAATAAAAAAAATATAGTGCAATACTTGTTCATGGCACAACTAACAATAAAAACCTGATTTCATTTCTTTTCGGTATATGTCTCTGTAACAACGTCTATCAAGTTCAATGACCAACAATATTCAATGAAAATTATGAGAGTTATTGCCCTTGTTTGAAAAATATTGTGTAATGTTTATTTATGGAATAACTTCAACATTAGTAACCAAATATCAATTTTTTTGGTATATAACTGTTTGGGAACAATGTCTACCTTAAGTTCGATGACCACAATTATCCAATGAGAATTGTCGGAGTTACTGCTCACTCCCCACCTCCCATGCCAGTTAGGCAATTTTTCTTTCTTTGCTCCAAAATGCATTTTCAAGGATTTGGAGTTACTATATGTAGATAAAAATTCTATGCTTCTGACTTCTATGCCCTCCCCACTCCCTCCCCCACCCCAACGCCAGTTAGATCTAAAATGCTAATTTGAAGGATTTAAAGTACGCACATGCGTAAAGATTTTTTTACACCTATGAGCCCCCCTGCCCCAGTCTCATGTCAATTAGGCATTTTTTGTCTTTGCTCAGAAATGCATTCTGAAGGATTTTTTTTTTTTTATTTTAGCCCAAGATAGGTTTGTTAGGCAAAAATGCAATTTGAAGGATTTAGAGTGTGTACAGGCATAAAAAAAAATCCTATGACCCTCCTATGACCCTCCTCTCTCCCCCCCCCCCCCCCCCCCACCATGTCAGTTAGGCATTTTTTCCTTTGCACAGAAATGCATTTTGAAGGATGTTTTTTATTTTAGCCTAAGATGTTTTTTTTGCTCCAAGATGAATATGGCCAAATTTTGAGTGATTTTATGTGGGGAAAAAAATGCCTATGCTCTCTGTTCCCAATTGGGGAGGGGGAGGAGGTGCAGGGGCATTATCAGCTCTTGGCATTGCAGGTCTCTTGTTGGTGTCTAGAGATAGCTTCCTTTTGATTTTGGTTATGCTCCAAAGAGATTTACCTCCCCTTTTATGACACCGTCGGGGGAATATTTGCATTGCTCTTGTTCTTGAACTGAACACCTTAAGGTATATTTCATTTATAGGCAGCTCACTTCACTCTACCACATGCCATGGCACCCCACTTCCGGGACCCCTAAATAACAACTGATTGGCCTTCGGAACCTCTTTTCATTCTAAGAGGACTTGAGAAAATTTCTCAGTGAGGTATAATCTACTATTCCTCTTATCTTCATCTAGGTACCCCTGACTAGCAAACAAGTGGCTTTGGGCATCATATGAGGGCCATGAGAAATTTCCTTAGTGAGGTTTAATCTACCATTCATGTTTCCTCCTCTGAGTCTCTCTTTTTTGTCATTATGAAGATCGCAAAGGAATTCCTCATTGAGGTATAATTTACCATTCCTCTTCATCCTCATCTTGGTGTTGGAAGATATTTATGACATGGTGCTATACTATTTGAGGATACCTTTTGAGAACATCTATTAGAGGATACAATTGGAGGATATCTTTAGACCATAGCTATCTGAGAATAACCAGCATGCATTCAGTACTGTCCTAAAGTACAGATCCATACACAAAGTTTAAGTCATAGCAGTTGAGATGCAGTAATTACTTCATCACTGCTGCATATACTTGGAGCTTTTATCAGTCTTCATTGAATTGCCCACAAAATAGAGTCATAGCAGTAGAGTAGCAGTAACTACTTTTTACTGCTGCATAAACTTGTATCTGGCACTGACTGACATATGAAATCCATCAAGTTTAAAGTCTCAGCAGTAAGGATGCAGTAACTACCTCACCAGCGCTTCAAAATCTCAAAACTATAAACCTCCTTCAGACATGAGTTCCAGGATGACTGAGTTTTAGAAGTGAAGTTGCAGTAGCTGCTTTCCTACTACTTCAAATGCAGAACTTAGCAGTGGACTACCTCAACATTGCTGCATCAAATTTCACCAGGGCATGCAAATTCAGTTACAATACAGCAGTAGTGATGATGCATAAAACTACGAAATGCTACAATTGTGAAGTAGAGTTAAGGCATACTCATGCATTAAGGTAAAAATGTGCAGTGGCATTGAGGCATAGCTCTTTTGAATGGTATAAATCAACAGCAGCATTGCAGTACATGTACCTCAAGGCAGTAGACCTGAGGCATAAATGCAGTGCGACAGCACTGTGCAGTATCTACTGCATGTTGGTAGGGGCAATTACCAAATCCATGTGCTTTTTATTTTCATTTTGTAAATACATGCGGACAAATTCCTGGAAATCTGCGAGTTTCCGGGAAATTGAAAGTGAAACTAGCTTTTCCTCGAACTGCAACTGAATTAAGAGGAAACCCAATCAGGTCAGGTGATGATTTTCAAAGCAGACAATATGGAAATTAGTAGGCGTGTTCGATGTATGCATAATTATGGACAGATAAGAGGTTAAGTCATAATACGAGAAGTTGTGTGGGAGTGTTCAGTGTACAATTGTTGACAGACTGATGACTGCTGTGGGCGTTAACTGTGCTTAATTTTCGATAGGGGATGTACATCACGCATGCGTAAAGAGCACTTCCTTTTGTTAACATTCAATGGGATGGAACGAATAATATAAAAAAAAACCTGAATAATGATTTATTTTATTAAAATATCAGAGACTATATTGAGAAAAAATGATTTTAAACAGAAGCTACCAACATTAATTCTCTCTCGAAACTGAAAGAGGTTTTGAGGACTTTGAAAGCTTCACTTGCCATTGTTTCATTGCAAGTATTACTGTTAGTTTTAACCAGGGAAGAACGGCGGTACACGTGTTTGATAACAATAACATGGGGGCTTTGACTAGTCGATTAGTAATCGATTACTGCTGGCGACTAGTCAATTCCTGAAAATCACTAATCGTTTCAACACTAATTAAGTTATAATTCGGGCTCCCACAGGGAGCCCAAATATGGACCCAGAGACCTGGCTTTAACAAACTTGAATCTCACACTCCCTCCCCACCCCCCTCCACCCAAGGATACTACACATCACATATCAAAACATTCCGACTGCTGGATCTGAAGAGGAAGATTTTTCAAGAAAATTCCTCATTTCGAACTAAGTTACAATTCAAGCTCCCACAGTGAGCCCAAATATGGACCTAGGGATATGGCTTGAAGAAACTTGAATCTCACCCACCTAAGGATGCTGCATACCAAATATCAAAACATTCCAACTGCTGGATCTGAAGAAGAAGATTTTTAAAGAAAATTCCTCATTTTGAACTAAATTATCATTCGGGCTCCCACAGTGAGCCCAAATATGGACCTGGGGACATGGTTTGAACAAACTTGAATCTCAACCCCTAAGGATGCTGCATACCAAATATCAAAACATTCCGACTGCTGGATCTGAAGAAGAAGATTTTTAAAGAAAATTACTCATTTTGAACTAAGTTATAATTCGGGCTACCACAGTGAGCCCAAATATAAACTCAGGGACTTGGCTTGAACACACTTGAATCTCACCCCCTAAGCATGCTGCATACCCAATATCAAAAGATTCTGCCTGCTGGCTCTTGAGAAGAAGATTTTTAAAGAAATTTGCCTGAAATGCACTAAGTTCGAATTCGAGCTTCTATAGTGAACCCAAATTAGGGCTGGGCGGTTTATCGGTTTTTCGGTTCGGTTGGGTTTTTTTTTTTAAACCGAAACCGAACCGCCGCCTTAACAAAAAACCGAGACTTTCGGTTTCAACAAATTTCCCAGAATTGGTTAAGTTTATGACCACTCAATCACTTGCTTTCCGCACGCCAAAGGCTTAAATGTCAGGCAAAGGTAAATGCTGTGCCATTTATGCTTACTTCGAGAGGACTGACAACAAATCCCCCTCACCCTCCCCCCACAAATAGTGGTAGCAAATTTCTTGTATCTTAAACAATATCTACAGAACCACCAGCAGATGGAATATGAAAAATTAAAAAGTCGTACGTAAAAATCCACACATGCAATTCAAGAATTGTTAAGTAAATTTACTGAACCGGGCATATTCGACCAAAGAGGTATTGCAAGTTACCTGACGATATGTGGTGTAAAAGTATTATAAATTACCTTTGACCTAAAATCATCTGCGTACAGCACGTTGTAAATTAGATTGGTGGTAAACATAAAATTTATTGAGTTTTAAAACCTCAAAGTTCACATGGGAAAAATGACGAGTAAATTATGTTAATTAACCGACCACTGGCACGTTCTCTGAAGTCACATGCTCAGAGATAACGCTGCGCATTGGCAGTTATGTTTTTTGTCAACAATAAAATGGTTAAATTAAAATAGAACACATCCAATTAAATGGATGGCAGGTAACTATTGAAAGTTTTTTTAAAACTTATTGGGAATTGTTTGTATACTATTTGAACTTACTTTAAGGAATCGCGCAGTACTGCAGGTCTGTCAGGTACACACGCTGTATTCCCAATACAATGTTATAATCAGCACGATCATGACCATGTGTATTTTGTAAACACAACAAATCCCAAGATGCAATATTGCAAACTTTCTTTCAACCCCCATTATGCAGCAGTCTCCCCTCCCTTCAAAATCATCAATCGCCTGTCTTGAATAAGATGAAATCAACGCAGGGATAAGCCAAGAGGGCAAAGTAAAGTTGGTAATATCTTTGCCTTGGCACCGCCCATTTCGCCCAATTTCTATGTTTGGGCAGAATCAAAGTAAAAAACGAACATCTACAGTCGAAATTAAGAGAGATATTGTGAAAGCATTGGAGTGAGTTACCAATAAAAGTGATTCGTATATCAAGATTTACTTCAACAATAGCTATCAAAATCAGAAAAAATATGATTTGTGTTCCTCTTATTCCCCTGTCATTTGAAGCAGGAACCATCAAGAAACACGGGGCACGTCTATTTTCAAGCGAAGTGATAATTACCGAAATAAGCACAACAATTGCACATTATCCACCAAAACCAGGATGAGAGCATTGCGACTCCATAAAAAATAAGGAAATGTTGATTTTTGCTAAAATGTAGCTTTTCTTGTGAATTTTTGCATCTTGTCTTGACAAGGTCCCAAATCTCACTGACAGAACAAGGCAGCTCCCACCAGTGGTGCAGCCATGGTTTGTAATCCTGTGGACCATGCTAGTGGAGATTTTTTTTTGTGGGGAAGGGGGGGGGGAATCTCAGGACTGAGGGTACTGTACTTGTACTGAGGGCAGGAAATCAAAAATATTTTTTTCAAATTTGGGGATGGGAGAAGCAAGTGGGATTTTGAGTGGAGGGTGGGGGGGGGGGGGGGGGGGGGGCTGGTCTCCCTAGATACCTCATGGCTCCACCGCTCCACCACTATTGCCCACTACAGCAGCCCAACACATTATGTCCATTTGCTGAGAAGAGTGGTGAACACTGATTAACCCGAATGACTCAACTCGCTCTATGAACCTCATGACTTGGATGACAAATACAGACAGATTTTATGTGTACATTACCCTCTAAAATGTGGATTTCTACAATATATTATGAAAAAACCGAAAACCGAACCGAAAACCGAGTTTTTGTACAAAACCGAAACCGAAACCGAACCGAAATGCAAATTTCAAAACCGCCCAGCCCTAACCCAAATATGAATCCAGGGGGCCGATTTGAACAAACTAGAATCAGATCCACCACACAATGTTGCATACCAAATATCTAAAGATTCTGCCTGCTGGATCTGGAGAAGACGATTTTTTAAGAAATTTGCCTGAAATGCACTAACTTCGAATTTGTGCTTCTATACTCAGTATACTGAGCCCAAATGCGAATCCAGGGGGCCGATTTGAACAAACTTGAATCAGAACCACCCCACAATGTTGCATACCAAATATCAAAAGATTCTGCCTGCTGGATCTGGAGAAGATTTTTAAAGAAATTTGCCTGAAATGCACTAAGTTCGAATTTGGGCTTCTATAGTGAGCCCAAATATGAATCCAGGGGGCCAATTTGAACAAACTTGAATCAGATCCACCCCATAATGCTGTATACCAAATATCGAATGATTCTGCCCACTTGTGCGGGAGAAGAAGATTTTTTAGTAATTTCTCTAATATATATAGGGTGCTATCGGAGTTATGCCCCCTATGGATTTCCAAGTGGGCATGTCCATTTCATTTGAACAAACTTGATTTGACATATGGTAATCAACATCCATACCAAGTTTCGAGCAATTCGACCTAGCGGTTTCGTTGGAGAAGTCGTTTGAATAATGTTTGCCACGCCGGCCGGACGACGACGGACGATGGGCGGCAAGTGATAAAAGTTTAGCTCCCTTCAGTGAGCTAAAAATCCACTGAAAACTGTAGAAGTTAAGCGGACAAGGTTTGTGATGGACAGACAGACTCACCGAGTAGCTGTGTTTGTTGTCACACACATTGTTTGATGATCGGTTATGTCTTGTACAGAGCATTTTTGAGAATCTCCCCAATCTATCGTATTTCAACTTAATTGTATGTTTCTTTGCCATATTCTATGAGTACTTTAAGAATGGGACGGTCAAGTGTTTAAAATCACCGACAAAAAATTGTTGTCATCGATAAACACCAGAATGGTTGGAAAACCTTGTGTGACTATGAAATTATTGAAAGAAGAAGAGAACGAAGCTGTGACTATAAAACATGTTAGATATGTTATCAGAAAATTTCAGATTGGGACTTTTGAAACTACGCTGACTAGAGACACGACAGACCGAGTTCAAAAAACTTACTGAAAACAATCTAGCACTTATTGCTGATCTGTTTAAGAATAACCCAACTCTATCAGCCACAGAAATAAGAAAAAGACTTTCTGATGTAAATGTTTGTGTGTCGAAATCTACTGTTTTCAAAGCTATTCAGGTTGCCGGGTGGACAGCAACAAAGCCGAGATACTGTCAACTTGTAAAAGACAAGAATAAAGTGCTCCAAAACGGATTTTTGGCAGAACTGACTGCAAATGACGAACGCTGTAACATTATATTTACGGATGAGACCTCCATTCAACTACATGATAATAAGCTTCTATGTTATAGACCTTCTGACAGCATAGCTCCCAACTTCTGCCACCCTAAACACCCACTGAAAGTTCACTTATGGGGCGGTATAAG